>CYKH01000036.1:0-39545 GCA_001460835.1 Bodo saltans | reverse complement strand
TTTAGAAAGCATTTGTACATAATTCGAGACTTTCACACGTAATTTTAAAATGTTGTGTATTGGTAGTACAGAAAGGGGCTCTAGGTGTTGACCGGGTGTTGCGTGCTTAGCTCTGCGAATACAGAACCAGTGCTGCTAAAACAGCTGACGACACATCTCCCAAGATCTCGAAGAATTGAAGCTTGAAGTGACGTTGATTCCACATGTCCGCGTGACTCCCGATCACCGTCACAGCAGAAACGAGAAGTGCGGCGTCAAAATACGCGCAAAGTTTGCATTCAGCGGTGGCTGTGAGTTTCAAGGTGTTGAGAGTGGCAATAATGAACAACGCTCGCGCAATCGATGCGATGAAGCTGATGAGAACGCATTTCAGCATGTCATAACGCATGACCACCTTGCTGGCATCCGTGACGCCCTTGTCGTTTGCCATCAGCCGGGTGAAGGGTGCCGCAATCAACGTCGCGTAGTAAAAGTAGCTGAAGAAGTGTTGAGCCATCGCAGCTGCCAACACAGCGACCCAGTCAACATTCGCGAACAGCAGTGAGCAAATCGCCATTGAATGAGAGAGAGCGAGATAGCCTTGTATGAACAATAGACCTGGGGAACAACACAATGGGCAAAAAATGACAGTATGTGGGAATCGCAGCTTTTGTCGGCAAAGACTACCAAAACAAACCGGAAATCTACAAAGATACTCTCTCCTCACCAAGCAATCGAACGCAATGAGAAATGTGGCCTCGTAGTCGCTCAACACGGTAGTCCATCCAATTCAATCGCTTCTGTCCAACTGCCTTCCAAATCAACGGGGGGACAAAACGTTTGATTCTCTCTGACAGCCTCGCGTTCCCTTGAAGTGTCATAAAGGCGTCTTTGGTCGATTTCCTGAAAACGCACAACGGTGTTCCATCGGCAGTCGACCGCATGTCCATCGTTGGCGACTCGCTCAACCGCACAAGGTACCGGCTGCGCACCTCTTCGTGATATAAACTCTTGCCCTGGTCTAGTAGCACGTACTCAAACACGCCATTGCCCACAGGAAAGACGTTGGAGTTCTTTTGACTGCTGCGGTCATCGTTGGCCATGATGGTGTCGATCAGCATTGAATCAGAGAGGTACCGTGCGATGGCAGGTTGGGCAGGAAGAGTTCGATGCAACGAAGATGGGATGACCATGTCCAACGCTCGATCATCGTAATGAAGCGGCGTGCCCCTTTGCCATCGTGCACCACGAATAAATAGCTGCACGGAACACCCAAGCAAGATGGCACTCGTCGTTGGATCCATAGTCGTCAGCTTGGTCTGAAATGCGTACACAATAACTTCCTGGTTGATCCATTGAGAAAAACGGAATTCTGAGTTTGAAGCGGCCTCGATCGCCGACATGGGAACAAACATCCATGTTGTCGGTGGTATAAGCTTCACACCGAGGGTTCGATCAACTTCAAATGCAATATACTCAGCGAAGGGTTCCATGGGAAACGATGCCTGCGGCGGCTTGAGAATTGCCTCAACACACTTATTTTTGTAGTGCACCTTGAACTTGGCAGTTCGCCCAAATTTCACGTTGTTGCTCATGGCAGTCATTGACAACACGTTCTTGTAATCGCCAAGGTACTCCATGCACACCGCCTCGAAGTCTTCATTCAGGCCGTAGGGCTTGTGTGGGCACGGGCATGAGTGGTTCCGTTGAACTTCCTCGATAGCATGCGGATCTCTCGATGCAGGCCACACAGCAGTGCTCACGAGTCGTTTCACATCATTATCGGTAAGAGGCTGCATTTGAGCCGTAGCGGCTGATTTGGAATGAATGCACGTGCACACACGCTCTACGTCTGGGAGGCTTGCGGCACAAGTTGCATTGCGTGACGTGACGCGACCGTCCCTCACAACCAGATACCCGTCGTGAAACCTTGCGCATGGCGCCACAGCGGCAATAATTGGGTTCACCTCGTAGTGGCAGAACCAGTCATGTCGCGGCATGAGGGACATCAGCCCCTCGCAGCTGTTAGGGAACCACCAATCCAAGGCGGCGGGAGCGCAACCCAGACCTTTGCTTGCACATGCGCTGAGGCACGTCCCACCTGGCTCACTCATAACTATTGTGAGATTTGATGTTGTGATGTTTTTTGTGGCGGCAACGTCAAGCAGAACATCTCCGTAGAACTTCAACTGTTGTTGATCTCTCGTCATAAATTCTTCCGCAGTGGCGTCGGTGGACTGCGCCAGCTCAGTAAAGGCCCTCACGAACCAAATTGCTTCTATTCCACAGTGCCATAATTCACTCGCATCGTCAACAAACTTCTTTCCTCTGAATGCCTCAATGGTTGACTGCAACGCACCAACGCCAGTGAACATAAGAAGTGGGACAAAGTGATTGACGCTCCTCAAAACTTGATTCGCATCGTCACATTGCACCAAAGAATTTGCGAACTTCGGCATGGCTTCCATCGTTGGCACAAGAGCTGGATCAACACGGTGACGGGCTGAAAGGCGAGATAAGCACTTGACATTCATGAATTGAGCCGTCTCATGTGATAGGCCATTGAGGGGGGTGATCACAATCCACTGAATGTGGCTTAGATCTTCCACAGCCACTGCAATTGGAAACTGAGGGTTGTCGGAGAATGAGAGGGAATCGCCTCCACACGTTGCCACAACTGCGTGGCCACGATCATCTGCACCGTGCTCAAACTGCGATGCCACAAGATCTGGGCCCGGGTCGGCGCTGAAGATTGGACCACAGAAGTTGCTAGTGGTGATGCCAAGCTGCCCTACAGGAACAAACGCGTGAGGATGCATGAACAAAATTTGAGTGTTAACGCAGTCCATCTTTTTGGCTCCACTGAACATCAATGTGTGGGGTGTGTCGCAGAGAAACTGTCCTCTCATAACCTCTGCATAGCCAGCGCTCACTTGAAGCACAAAAGACACGTCCATCCAACCTGATAATGCGAGTCGCACGTGAGCCGCACTCCATTCTTTGTCTCGTTGAAGTTCAGCATTAACAAACAGTCGGTATCGAATCGATGCGGATGGGTGCACACAGGAGCCACTTGCAATAAGGGACGAGGCCAGAACACAAAGCGAGTCTACATCATCGAAGGTGCCAAGGAACGAAGCAACCAGTATCGTTGGGGTCCCAGCTCCCTCCACAACAAGACCGTTCTGTAATAAGTCGACTGGTCCATCATGCGCAACTCGCTGCTTGGGACGAAACGAGTTGAGCAAGAGCAACAGTCCGACGACTGTGATACTCACGATCGCACCAAAGAAGATCCCGCGGCGCCTACCTCGTCGGACATGTTTTTTCATCTCATCTCCTTCAAGAGGCATTCTCAAAAACAAAGCCATCGCTTCAAACATAACCCAACTGGGTTTAAAGAGCTTTCAAATTACTTGAGGAACAATGTCTACAAGTCACGAAAATGCTACAAACCTGCTCAGCCGTCACGTTTCCCTTTGATTTGTTTGGAAATCGTTGAACATTTGCTGTCGCTGATCGACCTCCTCAAGAGACGCTTTGAGGACACTTAGAACGAAGGATTCGTGAAACAAAATGACTTCGTGCCTTTGTGATTCAAGCTCCTGCTCATTCGAACAAATGCGTGCAATCTCACTCGCTTCGTCACGAAGTTCGGCATCGCGTGGAGTGCCTGTGAAGGTACGAAGCAGCGACAATTCACTCTCACGCGCTCCAAGGGCAGCGAGGACTGCAGCTTCACATCTGAGCTCCTCCGCTTTGACATCATCGAGAGTCACTGTTGCAGCCATTTTGTCACTGGCACCATCATTGATCACAATGTCTTCACTGCGAGAAGGTGAAACAGGTGATGTCGGCGACGGGTTCAGTCTCTCTTCACGCACACGTAGACCAGCGATGGCAGCAGCCTCATCGCCCAGCACGTTCGCTGGCACCTCCGTAAAGCCGACCGTTGTTTCCATGTATGATGGGCCGTCGCTCCGCGCAGTGCTGTCGACTTGCCGTTGGAGTTGTAGTTGTTGATCACTTTCGACCAAGCGAGCCAGTTCTTTCGCCTCGCTTTCAACAGATGACCGACGCTTTTGAGCATCAATGACGTCACAGGCATCGTCATCGCTGTCGGCGTGAATAGAATTTGCCGCAACCATTTGGCACCGCGCTTGAGTTTCGCCAGCGATCAAAATAGAACGGCGAAGCGCTTCGTTGTCACGTGTGCGCGACAGCATGAGCTCCGTGGTGTCTCGCCGGTTCGAAGCACTCAAATCACTCAGAATCCTCCACGATGCCTGCTCATCACGTTGAGTGAAGACGCGACGCACTTGTTCGCTCGATAACAATGAAAGCTCGTCCTCACGCTGAAGGTAGTGAATCTCCTTGGCGTGTAGCTTCACGTAGGATCGACGCTCGTTCCCTTCGGCTGCCTCCAGGTAGCGCCGCCGATTGGACTCGTGGGCGTCAATACCTTCGGCATCAGAAGGAGTCGTCGTTGTTACGCGTTCTACTGGTTCATTGTACTCCACCTCTTCGACATTGTTCAAGGATCGAATGAGTGACTCAACACTGTTGCGGTCTCGTTGTTGTTGCACAATCAAGAAACCGCGGCGAATGGATTCGTGATGAACAACGTCCTCCGCGGTCTGAGCACGTCCATCGTACTCGCTTACCACCGCTCTGGCGTCTTCGTGCTGTCGAGTACGACGATCACTCACGGCATCATGCATGACATGCAGAAACGCAATGTCTATCGTCGACCGCTCTCGTAGCTCCATAGTTTGCATGAGGCCACGACGAATCCACTCATTGTCCAAAACTGTGTCTAAGGCGCGCTTCGACAGAACAGCACCTTTGGCCATCATAAACGAGAAAAACGACTTGAGCAACTCCTGTCGCTCTTGTTCTTGTGATGCGATGCTGAACAGCCGCCTAAGGTTTTCGTGGTATTCAATGTCGCGTTTCTCGTTCCAAAATTTGGTGTCGTGGCACAAACTGGACAAATTTGTGGAGTACCGATCAAAGTAGAGGAATTCATTTTCAAGCTCAGCTACAATGCTCGCTCTATCGCGGACCTCTCGTCGGCAGATGATTGCAGCCCCTTCGTTCACATGTGCCATTGACTGCAGCGGCTTGCGAATTGTATTCTCGAACATTTCATTCTCGAGAGTTTCAATCCATTTTCGTAAATTGCTCTCATCCACCACTGCCTCAAGCAACTTGAATTTTGTTGTGATGATCGTTCGTCGTGACTCCTCAGCATCTCGTACCTCGCACCGTGATCGATACTCATTCTCAAAGAAGGTGTATTTGTCATGGCCGGCGAGCGAAGGTATCAATCCGACGGTGGAGCCCTCCTCACGAGCAATCGCTGAACGATTGTCCTCCTCGATCTGAAAGAGATGATCAACTTGCCACGACCGGAATCCACTGATTTTAATGACAGTTTTATTCCAAATAGTTGTCGCCCATATGTGCTCCTCCTCTGCCTCGATAAGCTCCTTGGCAGATAACATCTCGTTCTCCAAGTCCTCCATCAGCCATGAGAAGTATGATGCGATCGCCTTGTTGATGCGGACTAACAACTTGCTCCTCTCGAGCTGCCACACAGTAATAAGAATCGAGCGCTCTACTGATTCTGTTTCTACCAGCTGAGCAGTTGGCGGTGTCCGAGCCCGCCGTTGAGCTTCCCATTGATGTGGGTCATACTGAGAGCGCTGAGAGATAGGGGGAATAGTTCTTGCGTTGGGAATGTTTCTTGCCGGTTGCCGCTGCATCACTTTTGTAGTTTTACGCGTTGAGGGGGATGATGACGCTGGTGCAACTGCTGCCTGAAGTCCCATCGGTCGGAGGCTATGAGTTGATTGAGGTTGCCGGAGCGATGGAGACTGGTGCTGCTGCAGGTGCTGGTGTTGCTCTTTGGTGAGAGCCTCTGAGTGTTCTACATGGCGTTGAGGCGGTGGGCGTAACTGTTGAAGATGTTGAGGTGGCTCGTCCGATCGATGACCTTGGGCATGATGATTGGCGTGTTGCTCTTTGTCGAGTACGCGACGCTCATTTGATTCGTGTAGTTGTTGATGCGGAGCATGTTCCCTAGGTCGGTTAGGAGCACTAGATCGATCCCCTTGACGAAGTGGCGATTGCTGTGGTGAGCGCGTTGGGGAACGCTGAATCGCGTACTTCTTCGCGGCTGCCAACGATGGTCGCGCTGGAGCCCCTCCCCCATACTTTGCCACCGTGGATCGAAGTGGCGGTAGTCTGTTGCGGTCTGGTGAATCATAATTTCCGTAGCCGCCCGACATGCGGTTGAGGAGCTGCTGGGCAAGGCGTTGTGCTTCCTCTGCGTGTTCAGATACTTCGTGCATGTTGGAAACACCAACATAGCGAGAGCGACGCTGGTCGGCGTCGAAGACAAGTTGGTTCAATGCCAACTGCGCTTCCATTTGAAATGAGCGCGACGCTTTGTTGCCGTGGGAATTGGGTGCATACTCCCCATGGTGGTGTAAAGCAGGTAGTCCACCGATGTGGCTCATAATTCTGTAAAGATCAAATCGAACAAAATGATGTTGCAAGGGGAATAAAGCAAGAATAAAATGACAGACGTTTCGATAATAATAATAATATTTTTTTCTTGTTGAGTGGAGTTCTAACATCTATTCGTGTATGGTGTCTAGTGGGGCAAAGAAATATTGGACAAGTTCGTTGCCCCATAATAAGACTGCATGGCCATGGAATCATTGACGGCAGCTTGCGTGTGATGCAGACCGAAGCTTGCATCGTACGGCGGTGGAAGCGGCTTTGGAACCTTGGAACTGGAAGGTGCTTGATATTGTTTGATAAGGGTGACATCACGCAATTTCGTCAGCAACTGATCTCCCACCACTGATGGACGCTCCGTGTCTGGCTGGAACTTGCTGGTGGAGATACCCAGGTGCATCTTCTCATACTCGCTGAAGTAGTTCGACACAATGTACTCAATCAAATGATGAATGTCGTGCACCGCTGCGCAGCTGTTGCGGGTGGAGTCTACAATGCCAGACTTCCACTCTCGTTTTAATGTCAGGCGGTCCATCGTAGAAGGGTCGGTCGTTTTGATGGTGCTCTCCAACTCTTGCAGAGATCGGGTCGTGGAGAGGGCCTTGCCATAGAGCTTCCAGATGTTGTTGACGAGTTCTCCTCTAGAGTTCACCACGAATTGGAAGATGGTGTATTGGTCCTGCAGCATCTTGACGTTGGTCTGCTCAGTCTCCACTTGCCGGCGCAACTCTTCATTCTGAAGGCGTAGTTTCGTCTCACTGTCACGAGCTCCATGAGTTTGAGTCTTCTCAAACTCTAGCTGCTGCTTGAGGGCGTCACGCTCTTGACGAAGGACGTCGTATTCATGATTGCGTAAGACGTGGCTGTCGTGAAGGCGTTGCCGATTGCGCGCATCTTCTTCACGCTGGCGTTGAACCTCTTGCAGCTCACGCTCCAAAGTTTGGCACTTTCCGTTGGAGGTGGTAAGTTGGGACAGAAGTTGCTTCGTCTCGGCCTCCTTGAGGAGGATCGTGTCTTCGAGACGCTTTTTGCTTTCATCGGCCCGCTTTGCGTCGTCAACAGCCGCATCGCGCTCAGCTTTGTACAGCGCTACTCTTTCTGACGCAGACAACATGTCAGATTCTTTCTTGGTGACATCGGCACTGCGCGCAGCGAGCTGGTCCTTCGCCCTTCTCATTTCCTCCTGTGCAGCAGCCACATCTTTGTCTTTTTGCTGAAGTTGAGTTGTGAGTCGCTGCTTTTCGTTCGCAAGGGAAGAACGCTCCTGCTCCATCGCCACGAACTGCGAGGTCTTATCTAAGAACTGCGTCCTCATGCGATTGAGCTCATCTTGAAGGCGAGCAACATCGCCACGAAGGGTCATCTTCTCCTTTTCGAGCAAACTGATCTGTACGGTTTGATCGCCGCTCTTCTTCGACATCTGCTGAAAGTCATCCAGCAACTTTTGGCGCTGACTACTCTGGCCACCCATTGCCTCGTCCTTCATTTCCACAGCATGTTCGAGGCCATGGAGCCGGAGTAGCTGCTCGTGCTTCTCCTCACGAAGGCGGATAATTTCTTCGTCTCGTTGCGCTACGCGATCCTTCTCCGTGGCCACCATGCTCTCGGAATGCGCTAGCTGCATGCGCAGTTGTTGAATTTTACTGTAGCAAGCGCTAACTTCTTCTGAAATTTCGGAGTGACCGCGTAGAGGAGTAAAGAATCCCTCACCGTCGTACATGTTCACCTTCCCTCCGTTGCCGAGGCTCCAAATGCGGCTCGTCTCTAGAACAAACACCTTTCCCATGCAGAAGATAAAGCTGGAGTGATCTCCTGTGATCGAGCCAATAAGCTTTCGTGTTTGGCCGTGGTACACGTAGATGGTGCGATCATATCCGCCCGCCCACACCTTGCCGCCCACAGCAACCAGCCCAGTGAGTTTCCCCTTTGAGGGTCCCCGGATAGACTCGATACGAACGACACTGGGCTGAAGGGTGTACACGTCAATAGTCCCGTCCACACGAGCTGCCCACAGAGTTCCAGTCAGTGGCTCAATGATCAGCGACGTGATCTCAGAGCGAGCTTCGCGCTGCGTCACGATTACCTCGCCGGAGGCAACATCCCATACAGAAACGGACCCATCCGCATCGCCTAAGTACAACACACTGTTACGCACCACGAGTGCATTCACTGGGGCCTGTCGGAGAAAAGACCGTACAAACAGTTTCGATTTCGATGTCCATTGGCCTGCTCGACAAGCTGACATTGCCGCATAGACGTGCAAGCCATCAAACGCTAGAGCATTGATGTCACTGTGAGCTTGAGCGTCGGGGTTGCTCAGCTCAACAACGAGTGCGTACGTAACGACATTGAAAACAAGGAGTCGTCCGTCGTTGGTGCCGATCCACACCTCATCGTCAACCTGAAGCATCGCCGTGCCAAATATCTTTTCTTTCATCTCGATGTATTGCAGCGCGTCACCGGTGCGTCCGTTGCGTACGGAAACGACTCCAGACCTTTCAGAGACCCACACGGCATCTTCGACGGGGCAAAAGCAACGGGCGTCACAACTAAAGTGGCCGCGCGATACGTACCCACTGGCTTTGTCTTCTTTCGGAACAACGGCTCCACGACTTTGGGCGCTCCCCAGTCGCATGACATCTGTGTGAATTGACATGCTCGACAGAACTGTCGTTGTTTTGTGTTGTGTCTGTGTTGTGTCCAATTGGTGTTGTGTAATTAATTACACTCTAAACTCTATTTTCACACAAATGCAACGAGAAATATCGTGAATGTTCAACAGAGGGTGATAGCACAGAAGCGGATGATACCTTTCACCAACTCACACGGCATGCACACTGCCACTCCCCTCCGGCACCATGACCACAGGGTGGTGGTAGTACTTGTTGGTGATCGAATCAAACTGAGGGACCAACCGCAACCTGCCTGATACCATGACTCTGGCATTCGGCGTCATGATCAACTTCATCGACTTGAGTGCCTCCGAGGAGCCATACACTCTCACTGTATGGAAGTCTTTGTCAGGATCACCTGGGCTCGGGTTGTCAAAGTCTGTCGCGAGGAGGCACTGCAGCACTCGATCTTCGAACACAAACCCCTCTTGTATTTCAGAAACAGTTCCAACAAGCACACAATGATTGACAAGCCGCCAGTGAGCCGCGAGGTCTCCCTCTTCCGGAGCATTGGGGGCAACATCCAAGTGGTATTGCGGCATCGAGGGTTGTGACGACTCACCAGCGTGGACGTATTGAGTGGATGATGATGCAGCGTCGTTGGTCGTCCCCTCCAACACACTCGATAAATTAACGCCGAATGCTGTTGAAAGTGGCTTCGACGGCGTCGCTGATGACGAGGAGGGTGTGGAGTGATTAGCTTGCGGCATGTCCATACCATGCTTTGCTTGGTAGTGGTGCTGCAGCGCTGCCTCCAGGCGAAATGTCTTTTGGCAGATAGTGCACACAAACAACCGCTTGTCGGTATCCTCTGTTGTTGCACCTTCCTCAGTTGTAGGTGCGGAGCTGTCAGGCGACGGTGTGGATGCTTGGACGGGCATCCCGCTCCCAGGGAACATGCCGGGGAAGATGCCAGGCATCGAGGACGGTGTTGCTGGCTTGGGGACTTGTGGCGCTGATTGGGCAGGCGTTGGAGGCACAACGGGTTTTGCGGCAACCGCCGCCTCCGATGTTTTACCATCTGCACCAACGGAGAGTGCTTTTGCTTGCCCTGCGTGGCGTGTTGCAATATGGTGGTTAAGAGCATTCAACAGACGAAAGCCTTTGCCACAAGCACTACACTGATACCCCGCTTCTGGTGCCCGCAACATTGCCGTCGATGCGATGCAGCGCGTTTGCTGCTGAAGCCATTGAGGAACACATCGAATGCGTCGCATTTTCAGAAGCTTCTAAACAAAAATGTGCAGTGAAAGAAAAAGATAGGTTTCATTAGCAGCGGTAACAACAACGAAACAGGCGATTCTAACGAAATGATAAAGCGCATACGTTCCATTTGCCGTCAAAAAAGATCAATATTCCGTTCAAATTCTCTCAACGTGTGCACCCTTAGCGCGATCTCGAAAGCTTATGTGCTCAGTGCTCGCTCGGGTGTCACTTCTCTGCAACAAGTGCATGATCTTTGAAGACACCGTCATACATTAGTGACAGGCACAAAAACCTCGGCTCACGCCTGGCTATGCGCACGTTGCTACTTCCCGTGACGTGCTGCAATTGCTTGAAGAATTGCCGTGGGAGTCGGGTACTTCCCAGTTGTCAGTTTTGACCAGATCGGCTCGTCGTTGTAAAAGACTTCGTAAGCACCTGTAGGCTTGCGGGGATCTGGTCCAAAGTGACTCGTCACGATATCGATGTCAGGGAACATCTCTTGAATCGAGTTCGCGATGATGGCGAACTTTGCGTCGTACCCTCAAGCAAGGCACAACAAAGCACGTACCACGTTTGGCATAGCCACAAGGTGTAGAAGCTACTGATCTTCAAACGGCAACAAGAAAAAAAGAAAATCTTGCATTCATACATCAAATCAAATGACGAAACTTACTAACTCAGAAGCTTCATTTTACATAACTAAATTCTACTGCGCAGGTGCGGGCTCAGCAGGAACCGTTGCGCTAAGTGGCACCTCGACCGTCACGTCGCGCTTGGTCGACCGCTTCAACAAATACATCGCTAAATAATCGGCAGGATTCTGTGGTCGATCGCGACACATGGCCTGAAGGCCTTGAAGCAGCACTGGCGCAAGAGTGCGGCCCAAGTAATCTCGAGAGCTTTCATTGTCTTGTTGCGAAATTGCAGCATCCACAATTGACGATGCCATCTGTAATTTGTTGTTGACTTTATCAATTATAAAACGAAAGGAATTGAAAGGTCATGGGCGCATGTTGCGAAGTGGGAATAGAAAAACAACGATTGATGGCATTTCGAGATGGGGAAAGTCAGCATAATAAGAGGTTACGCATCAGTCATTGTCCACAAGAAGAACTTCTCGATAGCAAATGCACCGAACATATCGGTGGCCAAGATGGACAGCAGTTCATTGCGGAAATCATCACTTGGAAACTTCACAATCTCGAGGTACTCGTTGAGCTCTGGATCGGCTTCAGATGCAAGGTAGAACACCATAAGTACCAGTACGCACAACGCATAGAACATTGGCCTGTTCTTCGTGATGCTCTGCATGAACGGTTCACCGCGATAGTTCACAGCAAACGTCGTGGCAGCCATGAGCGTGGTCATCAAGTACACGATGGAATTGAGCAGTGTAGGACGGAACTCAGCAGTCTCGGGCTCATTTCGCTGGGCCAGCACGGCCGCTGCGTCAATTGAGGCGACCAGGGCAACGCTTGAGATGAGACTGTAAAGATGTAGGGAAAATTGACCCAAGATGGAGCAGACCATGTAGGGATGGAACACACGAGTAATGGGGCGCTGGGGGCTAAGCTTCTGGAGGGGCTGGCTGCGTGACATACACAGGAAGCAGATGCTCATAATCACTCCGCTGACCATCATTTGCTTATCACCGAGTCGCACACCGTCGCTGGACAACACTGACATGCTGTACGCCGTCGTCAAACAGTTGAGGGCTAAGATCTTGTACATTTGGAGAGTGGTCACGAGGGTGCTGCGGCCCATACGCACAATGTCACACACGGACATGAGGGCCTTGGACTTGCACGTAAATGGAGCAGCAATAGACGCGTCGCCTAACTTCACCATCGGTGCACCACCTGTGGATTCATCATCCTCGTTGAACATCGACTGCATGAGGAACTCGCTTGGATTCTCTTGAGCAGTAGCGGCGGGGGTTGCCGCTGCCGCGTCTTTCTTCCCCTTTGATTGTGCGTCCGCCATCTTTTGCAAATGTTGGATCTGTACCTTTCGCGTTGCAAGTGCAGTTTGGTGACGCAGGTTGTCCATAAAGCCCGCCTTGGGTCCTAGTGGAGCTGGAATGGGAGTCAATTTGAAGTTGGGTGGAATGACCAAACCCGCAGGAATATCTGCGTCCTGATTGGCTGCGGCCACGGCTCCCGTCGTTGCGGCCACTGCCTTCTTCTCACCGCCCTTCTCAGGCTGGGGCGTCACAGCAGCCGAGTTCAAAACAGCAATGCCAGTGTGGGCCTGCTTGAGCGCGCCAACGTCGTTTGTCCCGTCACCTGCCATCAGCACGATGTGACCCTTGCGCTTGAGATCAGACACAATGTCTTCTTTCTGAGACGGTGCACAGCGAGCCCACACAGCAACCAAGTGGCCAACATCTGATACAATCTTTGCAAACTGATCAGACGTGAGTGTCTCTGCGTTAACACACAGGTCCCACTCATTGTCTGACGGCTCTGAATGACGTCTTGTGGCGCGGAACGCCTTGAGCGGCACTTCTTTAGGGTCGACTTCCTTGCGAGTGAGGGCATCACGCCACTGCACCTCAGCGCCCTCAGAGCGAACGTAGGAAATCAAACGATGTTTGGAGCGAAGAAGGCTCACATCTGCTCCCACGGAAATAGCAGTCTCAACGCTATCGCCTGTGATGATCACGCATCTATGGCTGCCACCTTGCAAGTTTTCAATGGTCTCCTTGGCATCCTTCTTCAACGGGCATTGGAAAATGGCCAAGCCGCAGAACGTGAGATCGCGCTCAAGTGAGTCTCGCGCGGCGTTCGCAATCCCAGAGTGGGAACGCTCTTCCTGGGTGAGGGAACGGTAGGCCAAGGCAATCACACGGAATCCTCGTCGTGCATGCTCAAGGTGAATCTCTTCGTAGTTTGATGGAACGGACTTGCAGAGGGCATGAACCGACTCTGCGCTGCCTTTGCAGACAACGTACTTGTCGTCAGAGACGGTGACAATTGTTGACATGCGTCGCAGCGATGCGATGAAGGGGAAGCGAGCCAAAATTCTGGTGGTCAGCGACTGGCCATTCTTGGATTCCTTGCTGACAGTGTCTTCCTTGGTAACTTTGTACTGGAGTGCGCCAAGTGCAGCCTTCTCCATAGCATCACCAGCAAGCTGACCGTCGACGTTAACGAGGGAATGGCAACCGGCAAGAACCATCTCTGCAAACTGCGGAATCTTTTCCAGCTTCCCACGAATACCCTCCCCGTCACAAGCGTCGACGCCAGCGAAGAGCATCTCGTCGGTAGTTAGTGTACCCGTCTTGTCGAAGCAGCACGTGTCTACCTTGCCCGCAAAGGGAATGCGGAAAGGCTCTGTGCAGAAGACGCGTAGCTTCACGAGGGCCAGAAGCGAAGCATTGACAGCCAACGACAACTCCATCGGGAGCTCTGGGGGTACGACCGCGGTGATGATCTGCGTGCACGAAAGAAACAACTTCCAACGTGATCGGTTGGGATCCTCCAGGCCGCGACGCAAGAGATAACCAGAGGCGGCAAGGGCGAACACGACCAGAGCTCCAATGAACCCAAATGCTTCGCCACTGTTCTCTGACATGCGACCCTGGCTGTGTAGAATCGTGCGGAGAAGTTTTCCTTGTTTTGTCTCAAATCCGTTCTTGACCACAACTGCTAACGCCTGGCCGCGAAGGCTTATCTGTGGAATCACAGTGGACCCTGACGATAGCAGAATCTCTGTCCCCGCAAACAGCATATGGCGGCTGTGTCGCTTCACCTCAAGGTTAATGTCCGGGAGGACGTCGATAGCCTCCTTCAGTTGGGGCGTTGACTCGCCAGTGAGTGTCGCCTCATTTACCACGCTTGTTCCAGAAATGATAACAGCATCCACCGGGCATGGGGCATTGTTCGGAACAACAATCAAGTCCATCGGCAGCAACTTCGTCGAATCAACCATCTCCACCTTTCCAGATTGACGATAAATGTACAACTTTGATGGTGGGACCTCTGCCATTTGACGCAGGGTCTTAGAGTTGCGAATACGCTGCATAATCACCGTGCACTCCATCACGATCATCATAAATCCTGTGAACAGGGACGTCATCCAGTACTCATCGAGGCACCAGAGGAGCACACAGAACATTTGGAATACAAAGAAGGGTGCTAGGGCATGATCAACGAAAAGGTCCTTGAACTCAGGGACTGTGATGGTCATCTTGTTCTCACCAAATTGATCAATTGCCTCTTCCACTTGGGACGTTGTGAGCAACCCCTTCCACTTGGCGTAATGCTCAAACGAATGCTTCGTCGGGAAGTGCGGTTTCACAAACTGTGACTTGATCTCAGAGTACTTCCACTTCCGTTGCTGGAATACGAAGAAAACGCCACCAGCAGAGCGCTGAACGCTTTCAATGGTGTCGTCGCCTTTGTGGGCGTGGGTTTGGATAAGGATGTGCGTAGCAAGCGTTACGTCACGAGTCGTCACAAACTGAACACGAGCCTTAAACTTCACAGACCATACCGTAAAAAGGCACAAGAAGGCATGGAAGAAAATCAACAGCGGAAAGCACACGGCGTGGAAGAAGTCAATGTACTGGCGGTAAATCAAGTACGTGATCTTATCCCACACCAGTTCAGGATCGTTGTACAAGACTACTTGAATCAAGTACAAGCCCACAAATGGCCACACGATAATCCATGAAGACAGAGATTTACGGGTTAGCAGCGTGACTTGACGAATCACGCCGTTCGACACAATTAGGGTCATCTATCTTGGTTATCTATTACTTCGTAAAGACATGACAACACGAGCAATAGAATCAGTGCCACAGCATTAAAGTAAAATATCGATACTACTTCATGAAAAGTGATTTGACTTCAATTTACAACTTGTCAAAGTCGTCTGCTAAAAGAGACTTCGGCTTGGGACCGTCTGGTAGCACTTTCGGTATTGTCACTGGGGCGCGAGCTGCTAATGCCGGTGGAAGTGAAACCTCAAGCGGACCAAGTTCCTGACGAGCCAAAGCACTTGGAGGCGACTTTCCGCCTGAGATTGCATGATGGGGTGAACTTTCCCCTTGCCCCATAACGAATGATACTTGAGTTTGGCGGCGTCGTGCGGATCGAGGGGATAGGAAACTTGCATTCGAAGATAGCATGGACATGTTGAGCGTGAGTGGCTGCACTTGTTGTTGAGGTTTGTGCACCGCCGGCGAGAGTTCCTCGGGGAGCGGCTGGAGCGCCTGGCCAGGGCGGCCACCTGCGGGGCACAAGTCCTCGATGTCCAAATTAGCAGCTTTGAGAATCATAGTAACCTCATCCGCGTCAATACTCCGCTTTGGCGATGCAGACGCCTCCGGTGATGTTGGTGAGCTGAACATAGAGCCGAAGTCATCAGATGAATTGACACTCTTTTCGGGGCTGCTGTCCTCGCGCAGCATGATGCTCGCCGCTCGCTTCACGACGTGTTGGGGATACACAAAGCTAGCCGGTGAGAACATGGCAAAGCTGGCATCAGACGCCCCACTGCTGTCCAGGTCGTTGCTCCGTCCAAAGTCTCTGGCTTGCTGTTCAGGGTCTCGGTGCCACACCATCTGTTTACCCTCTATCCCATCTGTCGCGAAAACACTTGAGCGTGTAAGATCAAACGACGACGAGCTGCGGAACCGTGTTGGTTGATCTGTAGCATTTTGGTTGCGGTCAAGCTCTTCCCAGTTCTCGAACAACAAGTGCGGGGGCGTTTCGGGGCCGTATTTTTCTCGTAAGACGTTCCATAACTCGGCCTCATAATTTCTGTAATTTGCAAGCATATCGTCCACTTGAGCGATTTTTTCCGGTGCATGAGAAGCGTAGTAAACGCACAGACGAGTACGAGGGCATGTGCGAAGTACATTGTAGACTTCACCTGGAAGTGGGAGTTGGCCGAACCGTTTCTGAGTCTCCGACAGCGCCTGCTTTCCAATGTGCTTGAACTTTGCAATCAGTTTGGGTACTTGCATAATTTGAGTTGGGGAATAACAAATAAACATTTGTAGTAGCCCAATCCTCAGGTTATCGGTGGTGCACTCCCCTGTAAGTGAGATCGGCGCCGTGAAAGGGTCTCTCACAACCGACCCTTGTCCGTTGGTTATCAGTGTACTGGATCGCGTATCTTTGCTCATGTCCTCCGGTTTGTGGAAAAAAACAAGGGGGCAACAGTCTGCCGTTATCTTACAGGGTAATAAGCACTACTGTACGTTGTGACGTTGCGTCGTCGAAAACTATACAACACTAACGTTCTTCTGATCATTGAACGACTCACGGCGTTGGTGAATGCGCTCCATCAGCTGACGGGCTTCACTGCTGCCACACTGCGCAGCACGAGACAACCAATACGTTGATTTTGTCAGAAGTTCTCTCCACGAAGGAATTGTGGCTGGGTCGATGGTCGCTAGCTCCCCAACATCTACACCGGACCCCATCAGCATCATCTTGCCAAGGTTGAGTGCACTTGGCGCGTAGCCAACGGCTGCAGCACGCTTGTACCAGCGCAATGCTAATGGTAGCGATGTCTCGATGCCACCCTCAGGGCATCCAAGCTCATAAACTTCACCGAGCTCATGTTGAGCAATGACGTGGCCAAGCTCGGCCGCTCGTTGAAGCCAATGAAAAGCACCAGCACAATCGACGGGAACACCTCTCCCATCACGCAAGCACATACTAACGGCAAGCATGGCACCCGGGTGTCCAATACCTACAGCTCGATCAAGGATTTCCAGAGCTTTTTCCAAATCATCTGCTCCTCCCTGAATAACTGCAATCGCATACTCTACCTCACCACAGCCGCTTCCTTCGGCAGCAGCGCGTTCAAGTAGACCTACCGCTTGGTCACGCGGAGACCGGCATGCTGCGACCAAGTACCGCGTTGTTTCCGAAAGCCTGTCCGCTGCGGCAGTATCTGCATCCACTTGGCTGATGGAAGGTCGCGATAGGCCCTGAAACTTTGCAGACTTGGGCATTTGATTGGGCTTCACTGGGCTGTGGTTGTTTGCTGCGATAGTAGCGTCCGTACGACGCAAGTGCTCGGCGACCTCATTGCATTCTTTCAGCAACGCGGCGGTCTCCGCTGCGGTAGGAAGCAGCGAAAGTGAGTCAGCTAATGCAAGGGACAGTGCAACGATATTCTGCTCAACTGTTCCTCGGTCGCAAAAGCTTTGCGGCAACGCACGGGCCTCCGACATTTTCTACAGTATGAAGCACCTCAGGTGGTGCGAATTTATTTAAGTCACTGTCATGATAAGTTATCAGTAACATAAAAGAGGTAAGAGAAGATATGCCTCAAACAATGCCATCAGTTCTTTAGGGGGAGACGCAAGGGGTCGCCATGAATGAGCTTAGTTATCAAGCGATCCCAGCGATAGATCGATAGGCAACATGCCCAAACAAAACAAAATGGCACAGTTGTAGTATTAGAATCCAAGAAAGGGACAAAAACTTCTCGGCAAAGATGATCGCCATAACAAGAGAAGTCACTTCTACGCCGTACTTGGGCACGTAAGGCGAGGGAGGAGGAGCTACGACTACTCTCTGTGGAGAGACTGGATCAGGTCTATTCGGCCATCCAAGATGTCCTCGAGATAGGCGAGGAAGTTCCGCTACGCTGCGAGCAGCTACAATGAGCAGCACGTGCCCAGCAGCAAATAACATAAATGATACCGCGGATGGGCCTGATGGCAAGGCTGCTGCGCTCACAACCTCCGAGCTCGACGTGCCGCCGCCGTCGTCAGCTTTCGATTTGGTCCAAGTTTGGCTGGGGTGCGAGTAAAAGGCAAGCAACACCAACGCGATTCCCCCACACGCTAAATAAATGAACAATCGAACTATTCGCCTCGTCTCGCTGCTTTGGTCACGGAGGCGCTCTTTCATGACAAGAATGAGATCCATTGGTCGACGCTTTCTCTGTGATCAACAAGAGGGGGAGAGTGATCCGCGGCATCACTTGAGAAAATAAGCAGTGATGATGTCAGCGCATTTTATTTCATGTTTGCCATCGTCAGTTTGTTTGATCGGGAGTTTTGCATGTAATTGGTCAGTTGTTGCGTCTGGGCGGAATTTCGACATTTGGTTGTTGGAGGTGTTTTTCGAGTACAAAAAAAAATCAAAACGAAGGGGGAAAGGATTACCGTTCTTGGGCGAATCGAATGCCGACGACAGCCAGTACCACTTCGTACATGTCGGCAGGTAAACGGTCGATCACACTGAGAATAAAGCATGCCGCAGGAATCTCGTAAGGACGAGGAGTTCGGTGTTGGTTTTCTTTGATCAGATGCCATTCGCGCATGAAAGCGCACTGAGCCTCAGCAATCACCGCCTCGGATGCCTTGCGTACCTTGCTCATTTGCTCCAACACAAAGTCCACGTTGGTGGCTGTGTTGCGGAAGGTGCCGCCGCCCCATGCATGGATAGGGCGGACGGCCACGACCTCCTCCAGCATCCTCAGAAGAATGTTGAGCTCGTTGCTGAGCAGTTCGATGGGTCGGGCGGTCGACTCCAGCACATGGAGGCGGGTGTCATCTGTGGTTACGAAGGAAGTCGCGGTGATGAGCGGTGCAAAACTCGCCAAGGCTCGCCGGAGTGCACGCTGGTAGTTACGGTAGACGGAATGGGGAAACGGCATCAGTGCGACAGTTGGTTCTTCAGACGCTGCTTCAGCGAGGCCTTCTTGTGCTCGCACATCTGCGCGGGCAGAGTCCATTAGTGCAAAGAGTTCCTTATCAGCGTGTGCCGGTGGCCCTTGAGGGCCGTGGCATTGCAAGAAGCGGCTCGTGAACTGGCGAACATCAGAAAGTGAATTGGCAACGCTACGGTGAAGGAAGCTGGAGGGGTACGTTGGCCAAAAGATATTGCTGATCAACGCCAGCCAGATGATGCTGAACACGTCGCGTTGGATCGTCTTGATGATGTCATCGTCCGTTGTTCCGGGCACCATCGACGACAAGGCAAAGAACATCACAAAGAAGAATGTTTGTCCCCATTTGGGTCCTGACTTACCGAATCCTGTCAAAAAGGTGATGATGACCATCCACAGAATGAGCTGAAAGAGATTCTTGGAGATCGACGTGCAGAGCAGACCAAACACAGAGCCGAAGACACAACCGATGAGAAAGCGGACTCCAGTAAACACATTGTTGGAGGGATCAGCGTCCATGAGAAAACCAATCGTGGCGACACCGCCAGCAGCATCCTGGACCTTCCGATTCAATAGCAAAGCGGAGGCTGATGTCATAGCAAGAGCTAACTTCATCGCCTCACGCAACTTGATCATTGCCTCTGGCTCCAAATTCACCGTAGCCACCAAGGTGCGCCACAACCCTCGCACATCTCGTAGGGGTGTCAGCAGCACGTGGAGCCAACGTTCGCTTGCTGGAGTGGCTGGTTCTTCTTTGTACCCAGCAACACCGTCCACGACGTCCTTCCAAGGGAACAAGAAAGCGTTGGCAGAGAGGAATGGGTAGTGATCAAACGGGCGATCATCAGATACACCGTCCAGACACTTGATGATGACGTGTTCCCGAGCAGTTGAGAAGCCTGCAGAGATTGCCTCTTCGGCCTCACGCATGATTTCTTGTTGCTCCTCCTGAGTGCAGCCAGCTGCGATTTTGACAAGGCCCCACTCCACACGCAAGGCAGCGATGCGCATCGATGGAAGAATATGCTTTCCAAACTCTTGCACGTACGCGTTATCATCCCACATGGCGCGATGGCGATTGACATGCTCAAGTGTCTCAAGCGCGGCGTGTGCATCTCGCAGGAGGCGGCAAAGAAGTCCCAGCCTCGAGCGTGCTCGGTGAACACGTTGGTAGTACCACACTTCAACACTGGCTCTGCTGAGAGCAGTGTCGATCTCAGTGATCTGATGTTGCATAGAAATCATGAGTTGGCGGATGGTCACGAGATTCACGCTGCGCTGTAAATTGTAAATATAAACACTCTCTGTTAAACCGTGAAAAATGCGCGCAAATGTCTTCAACGCGGCACGCTCCACCTTCTCTGCTTTCCAGGTGTCAAAGTAGGGGTATGGGAACCATGCAGTGAGCAATCCCAAAGAAGCACCCACAGCCGTCGCCTTCATGTACTCTGGGGGACCGCTGTATTTATTGTGAGTGACAGCTTCGTGCTCATATTGGAGCATCATAAAAATCGTAAAGCCAAACAGGCCCAGCTTGGTCACCAACCCCTTGGTGAAAATACCGACGAGGAGTACAATGCCGCAGAATAACACACCCCAACCCACCCAGGAGCGAGCAGGATTGATGGCGTAGGTAATTTCACTGAGCACCACAGACAAAATGATGCCACGAACTGCTTCCATGTACTCTTTGAGGCACAGTCCGACCGATGGCTGGGAGACCACGATGCAGAACGTAAGCATCACAGAGTTTGTGATCCATGCGTCAGTGGTGTTGGGATGGTACGCAAGGATGGCTGTGGGAAGGACGCCAACAAACGCAATACGAAGCGCATACTCGATACGCTGCCAGAACACAAAGGACGTTAAGAAATGCAAAAATGCCACGGACTCCTCGGCAGCAGGCACATGTTGGTGCCACTTGGTTGCGGAACACAAATCAGGGAGAGCATTGGAGTGCTTCTGATTTGCCTCCACCACGATAGGTTCGTTGTTTGTCATCCTCTATGCACGAACAACAATAGACATCAGAGAGACTGAATTTTGAGAAGAAGAAAGATGAGATGATCATTTCCAAAATGGTGGCTCACATTGTTACGCGTCTCCGGGACGCGCTCGCTTTGGGGGGAGGACCAGCATCCCCTTGGTCGCATCTGCTAGTGGGATGGCAACATACGGGAATAATCGTCGCTTCCCGCCGTCTAACTGAGAATTGAGGTGCAGCTGGCCAATGCACTTAATGACGCTTCCCTCTTCGATACGTAACCTCAGCTTGTTCACAGCCTCCTCATCCGATGACGTGCACCGAACACAAAACTGCTGCTTGGAACTGCCGGTTGAACGTCTTGCAAGTGGCATCGAACTTTCCGCTGAAGCGGCTGGTGAGTCATTCGTAACAGGATCGACATCTTGCGTGACCAATGTGAATTGCAGGCACGGGGTGTCGCCAAAGACACCACTTTGCATATCGCGAACGACACCAACAAGCGTTACGCGATTAATCGTTTTCGCAAGAATAGTGCGAGTTCGAAACATCCTTAGTCGAAGACATGGAAAGGCAACATTATTTTCATCCGTTGTTTTATTTGGGACGCAGAAGTGACAACAACGCATTGTAAGTTGATACAAACAAATCGTACAAGTAACAAGTCCTGCCACGGGCATTCGGTCTCTTCCGTTAAAAGGAGTTCCCTTCGAGGAACGCTTGACGCTTCCACTCGTCGAATGCTCTTTTCGATGCTTGAGGGGTCCTTTCAGCTCTGACTGCTTCTGCCTGATAACCGCCTTCAAACTGAGATGCGGCGGCGTCGTATCCTGAAGCTGACTGCGCAAGAACTCTCAAATTTCTGTTTTCGTTCGATAACTTCTCGTTGTACTCGGACATGAGGCCTAGCTCCATTTGAAGCTGCTGCAGACGCACTCGACTCTCATCGACCTTAGACCAGTCAACTTTAAGGCGCCTTGCTTTCTGAACGAGTTGCTCATTCTGATCTTTCAGTGCGCGGTTGGATTGCTGCAGCTCACGGTTCCGATCAATCAATGTATCCAGTTGCTTCAATCTTTCAAGCATTTCAGCACTCACCTGTTCTTGCACCCCAGACGCCACGGTCAGCAACTCACGCTCAAGGTCCTGGCTGCGTTTTTCCAGTGCTTGACGCTCTACGTTGTAGCGTTGTAATTGAATCTCTTTCTCGCGGTGCAGAGTTGCGAGCTCATCTTGATGCGTCCGCTGCTCATCGGAGCGCTCTCGTTGTCGTTCTTGCATGTAGCTGCGGACCTGCACCTCTAACCGGCGAACTGTCTCGAGGACCTTCGTGACGAGTAGCTTGGACTCTGTTACTGCGTCAGACGACATTGTTGTGTCACGCTGAGTGTGTACATACACCAACGGTTTCTCAAATCGATCAGAGAGTGCTCCGTGTTGTATTTGGCCGGATAGTCCTTCAATCTCGACGAGAAGTTGGCGACAGGCACCACATAGCGAGCTGAGCGATGTTTCCGCTTCAGCTGCACCGCGAACTCGCTGGTTCAGTCGAGCCACTTCAGCCTCAAGGCGACTCACCTCATCGAGGCTGTTCTTCTTCGTTAAGTCAGCAAGTCGAATGGCCTCTTGGGTTTCACGAACACGAATTTCTAGCACATTCTTCGTGTGGTGCATGTCCTCAAGCTCTTGCTGGACATGAGAGAGTTGCTCGGTCAGACTGCGGATCTGGTCCGTGAGCGTCAACTTGTCTTCTTTCAAAGAGTTGCATGTCTTTTCGCCAGCTTCCAAATTTTGACGAAGGACAAGCACTTCATCCGCGACACGACGGCACTCTGCTGCTCCACGGTCTAGCCACTGTTTGAGCTCCACACGCTCATCTCGTAAAGATTGAATTTCGTTCCTTTTGTTTTCCAGTTCTTGGATAACGGCACTTGTCTGCTGTAGACGGTCTTCACGGACAGAAGACAGCTCTGCCTCGATTCGTCTGCGTAGTGACCTCTCAGCCTCAAGCTTAGTGGCGGCACGCTGAAGTTCTTCATACAGGGTATTGATCTCCGTGGACATCTCTGTGTGAAGGGACCCCATCGCAAGATCTCGCGTCACTTCGCGTTGCATATCCTGCAGCTCGCGTTGAATGGATGTGAGCTCCGATTCGGCTTGGTGTGGAACTGCAGCGGAGTGGCGGCTTCGCTGAGAAGTGACGGCAGGGCGCTCCGCTGCTGAATGACCTTGAGACGATGGAGCTCCCAAATACTTCTCAGCAAGGCGACGCGCCGTTTCGCCGGCGTGCTGCAGGTTGTGACTTTCGAGCGCGGCTACAGATAGTCCCCCAAGATCCTGATACATGTTGTGTAGATTTGCTCTTTTGAGATGCCAAAATAAAACGAAGAGTCAGGTGATTGCGTGATATACCAATAGTGACTGAGCAGAAGTTAAATACGTGTTGGTTGCGTTCTGTTGGGGAGTGCCTGTAATATTCTCAGTGTCAAGCGAGGCGCTTGATCAGGTGGGCACCGCTGTCTGTCTCAACGACACCACTGATCTCACCTACCTTGAGAGCGCGAGTTGCGTCTTCAAAGGGCTTCATCATCTCTCCGGGGCCGAATTCGCCAAGGTCACCACCCTGGCGGTAAGAGCCGCAGTCGCTGCGCTGCAGGGCAGCCTGTTCGAACGTGATCTCACCAGTGGTGATCTTTTGATGCCACACAAGGAGCTCCTTGATGGCCTCGTCGCGCGTGACGTTGGCAGTGGACTGGTTGGTGCGGCGGGATACAGGATTGCGGCTACCTTGGTGCTTGATCAGCAGGTGCGTAGCACGAACTTTGCCGCTCATCTTGAACTTATGTATGTCACCTGAGGCACAAAAACACAGAAAATGAGACTTGACCACTAAAAAGACTGTGTGGGGGCAAGGCTGATGTCAGTTAATTTGGTGTTTTTGAGCAACGATATCACAACCCACTACTCACCGAGCAACTGCTGAAGCCGCAAGCGTTGGCTCTTAAACCTAGTAGGCAGTCTTCTGTGCAAATCACAATTGGTGTTCGATACGTGCGCTGCAGGTACGACGCGTAGCACAAGATAGGATTGTCCTTCCTCGTGGCCCTGTCGGTGGCATCACCAAAGTTGGTCCCATCACCACCACGTGCAAACACCGCGGAGGGGTCCACGCTGTGATCTGATTGTTGAAGCGCCACAGCATGATCCATGAGCAAATCCTTCACGAGATCTCGAGCCCTTCGTGCAGCGAACGCTATCTGGGGCTGCTCTTGTCGCTTGGTGAGGCCGTCTAGCTCTGCAAGGACCATCTGTGGAACGCGTACAAAATTCTCGTCACACAATCGTTGAACAGCGTCAGACGTCTTGCTATGGTTGTGCAGTGCGATAAACGAGCACGTGTCAACCACCACAAAGCAACTGGTAACTTTCTTGAACGGGATCACGAGGTCCGACATCAAGACATCATGACTTCCGCAATGTTCTCCTTGAGTCAACTGCATATGTCCATTGTGCATCGCGGCAACTGGTCGGTCCACGCGGAGTCGTTTTCGTGCCGCAGCATCGATCATCGCAGAGGGCAGTCGCTCGCGTATTCGGTTGACTGCCTCGCTGAACGCTTTCTTGGCTGCTTGCGTGGGTGGACTTTCATCTTCGACATCGTCGTCGAGGGACGGTTGGGTTGCACCCCACGGGTTCTCAGCCATGAACGGCATCGTGAACATTGAGCGATCACCTCCATTACGAGCGATGGTCGCCTCCAAGTCATCGTAATACGCAAGTGCGTGAACATTCGTGCGCACTTTGCGGAGGTCAAAATTTTCTATCGTCAATCCCTGAAGCGTGGTGCAGCGGGACAGGGCAACATAAGCTTGAGCATCTTCGAACATTCCGTCAAAGTCGACGTTGACGTTCTGAAGAGTCATGCCTTGCGACTTGTGGATGGTGATCGCCCAAGCAAGCTTTAACGGGATCTGCCACCGGTACGCAAGCTCACGGGTGCCTGACATGACAGACCAATTCTGTGGCTGGACCACAAGGTCGCGGTCCGCAGGCACGAGACGTCGGTCATGCGTCGAGTATCGTTGAACAGAGAATCGCACAACTGGAAACTTCGGTGTGGCAGACTTCGTCATCCTCTTTAGCCAGTCGCGAGAGTTGGGCGGATTCAGTAGTTCACGGCTGACTTGGTCGGCGTCGACAAAGGTCGTCACGACACCGATTGATCCGTTGACCAGGCCGGCTCTCTGGTCCAAGTTTTTGAGAAGCATCACACGAGCACCAACTCTGAGGGAAACCTCACTTTCCGCCGGACATTGATCGAGAAGATGTGGCTGTGGGCCACCAGTAACGGCGGTGTACGATTGTACATCAGTATTCAACTCGTCGAAGCAATCGGAATTGATATTCTTGACGACGTTGTTGGTGGAGCGGAGCACCGTTCTTCCACCTCGACGGTCCTCGCCCTGCGCTCCCACGTCGTCAGTGACAACAATCTCTCCATTCGCAGTGGTGTCGACAAATGCTGCCCGTGTACTGTGAGAGATACTCATCATTGTGTGGATGGAGTCGTGAGATAGTTCGCCTAATCGCAATTCATTCAGAATTGTTGCAAAAAGTGAATCGGTGTGTTGACGGAACAACGTACGCAAAAAAAAAACGCGCGGATTGATTCGGTCCCACGCCGCAGATGCAAAGCAGAAGTCACATTCGTTCGCTTGAACTGATTGACGACCACTCCTCCGGTTCACAGGTGGAAGCTGCAAGAAGTCGCCGCACAACACAAGCTGAATCCCGCCAAAGGGTTCGTTGCGGCCTCGTATTTTCCGCGCGATGAACTCCAAGTCATCAAGCAACTTCTTCGGCACCATGGAAACCTCATCTATGATCAGCACACGGCATCCAAGCCACTGCAGTTTGGCGGCTTTGTTTCCTCTAACCCTTCCCAGCAGATCATCGCGCGAGCCCTCTCCAATACCAATCCCAGCAAATGAGTGAAGCGTTACACCACCGACGTTTAACGCTGCAATGCCTGTTGGAGCAGTAACGAAGGTTGTCCTTTTGTCGAGTTGATCGATGATCTCACGCAGAAGAAAACTTTTCCCTGTCCCGCCGCCTCCCGTCAGGAAAACGGAGCGCTGATGCTTCACCACAAGATCGAGAATGAACTGCTGCTCTGCACTTAGCGTGACAGCAGGCGTGCTCTCCTCCACAGCGTCTTCAGGTTGTTCGACTCTGTCATCTAGTTCTTGCTCTTTCAATCCCCCTAGTGGCTTCGAGGGTGATGTCCGCGTTTCGGCGTGACGTGAGCCATCTGCCTCGACTGTTGCAGGCACAGGAGACAATTTCAATTGGAGCGGTTCGCCTGTGACTGTTTCATTGCCTTCTCGCAGCAGAATGGGCGACGTGTCAGTGTCGGATACAATTTCAATGTACTCACGATCTCGCTTTCTTGTTGTGTGATTGCTGTCTGATAGTGGAGTTCGTATCGATGTGCTATCTTGTGTGGGAGTCCAGAATGTTCGTGGAGGCCCTGCACGCTTCATCAGCGACGGCGGCTCATTAGGTGAAGGTGTCGCAGCTTCGGATGACTGTGGTGGTGGTGGTGGTGTGCAAAGAGGAGCTGAGGAATTGTCGCACGGCTCGATATCACCAGGCTCAGACAATGGTGTAGAGCCATTATTAGGTTTCGCCCAAAACTGCAGAAGTGTTTTTTTCATCGTTTGACATTCACCTCAAAACAAAAATAACAAGAAACGTCGAAGCACGCTCAACGAGGAGAGAAGCAACGCAGAATTTTTTTGGTCAGCTCGGCTTCCTTCCTACAACTCCACGTGATCCTCTTGACCAGCAATGACTTCGTCGCCACTCAAACGCTCCAACAGTTGCTTTACGATCAATTTTCGATGGTATCGTAGATTCACAGCCGCGTGTCGCTCAACAACACTGCCGTCAGCTTGGTGCAACTGAACAGAAAGTTTCTTCAAGAGGCTTTCGTCCGATTCTGCTGATCGTGTTCTGCGAAACTGCTCATTGACGAACAATGAAATAGAGCCGTGCAGCGCCCCTTTGTGACTATTGAGGACGGTTTGGAGGTCCTCGGGGTTGCTCCATGTCGCACTCTCTAAACAGATAAGCAATGAGCGGTAAAAAGACTCCAACGACGCATCTCCCATTGGCGGGCGCTGTCGTATAATGTCCTGGGCACAGTGCTCAACACTCTTTGGGGTTGAGCTGGGCAGCACCGAAATGATTGCGGCCACCAGGCCGTGCCCAGGAACATCATTGCGCGAGATACACGAGTAGTGATGCAAAAAATCATCCATCATGAACGCCATATTCCCCTTCACGTCATTTCGCTCGCGTGACATGCCGCCAGAAAAAACGATAAGTTGGCAGTCTGTGGTGTCCCATGGAATTCTCGTTGGCAAACGGCCAAACGTGGCGAAATATTCATCAACCGTAAATGGGCTCGTTGCCTCCACCTCAGGAAGCGGACTCAGCATTCCATTCTGAGCAAGGAGATCTTGGCGTCTGGGGTGAAATGACCACACGTCCCCTGAGACCGACGAGGTTGATGTTTTCAATCTTCGCACGATTGGCTCCTTCAATGTTTGTTTGAGATACCGATCATGAATATTGGTATCCGTGGATGCCTGAGTCTCTAAGAAATTCGCAAACGGAACGCAGAGGAGCCCACCTGGTGCGCTCCACAAAACGCACGTCTCGATAATAGCACGTACGCGCAAGTAGTTCCTATTGGACATCATGGAGAAGGTGCTTCTTGCCTCACCACGGCTCTTTAGTGTGTCATTCACAAATGTGTCGACTTCAATCAAGACACTCTTTCCCTTCGATGAGTCCACAAACGTTTCAAGGAATAGCCTGCGGTTCTTCACTGCGTCAAGAAGTCTCTTCGGCTCAATTTCGTCGACAAGGTCACGAGGCCACAGAATTGGAGGAGTGCTCAAGCCTATTGACTTTGGCTCTTTGAGAAGAAACCGGCACCAGGGGTGAATAGGAGATGCATCCCATAGGGCAATCTCCGTCATTAAGGACACAGTCAGCATTTGAATTTGTTTCTCCACACCGCTGCTGCTGAGCTTCGATATGGCAGCATAATACGGACGAGACCGCATAAAATCTTCGCCTAGCACGTGAGTACGGAGTGGTAATGACACGGACGAAAACGCGTCAGCAGCGGTGGGTCTATCTTCAAACTCGACGCGCAGTGTCGATCGATTAGCCCGAGCAATTCTGACAACTGTTTTCGATCCAGTAGATGTCGCACCCTCCTCAAGCCAATGATTGAATAGAGACAGAGAGTCCTTTTGGGCATCAGCACAGTGAAATGCTGCAAGCAGCACCAATACCAGGAGTATAACACACCTGTAGCGCATCGGGAAATCTATCGTGAGCCTTTAAGAACACAAAGGAAGCGGGAGAATATGAAGCCATACAGCACGCAGTGGTAGTTGTCTTGTATTGCATTGTATTGTGAGACTCTGAACGATGGTGAACACATGAGAGGGTTACTCTCCAGGCGTGCACTGCGTCGATCGTAGCCTCTCTCGCTGCTGAAGCACATGCTGCGTCAATTTGTCATCCTGAATGATGTCAAGAAGTGGCTGAACATCGAATCGCTCACGAGCCCACTGGTTCGCGAATTGACCCAACGAGCAGCTGCTGTCGATGGAAAGGAGTGTCTTCTCGTGGAGTCGGATGAAGGCGACGACAACGCGCACAAGAATACTGCTGTTTCCTTCCGCGAGCATCAATTCAAAGAAGCGCGCTGCAGACGAAAACGGAAAATGAGCACAAAATAAACCCTGCAGCCATCCGGACGCAAAGACTGAAATATCAATTTGGTTTGCCTGAAATGCGGCATCGATATGAGGAAACTGAGACTGTAGGAGCTCCAATACAATTTGTATGTCGTAACGAAGGAGGTAGTGCTCATGGTAGCCAGGAGGGAGCAGATTGCGGAGTGCATGGAGCATGAGGCAGTAGGCGTCTTCTGGTTGAGTGTGCAGCAACAGCATTGCTGCGATGTAGCTAAAGGCTTGGTGATACCCAGCCGTCATCTCCGGGCAAATGGCGATGGTCATCAACACGTGACGCAGCCGCAGTTGGCCAACGCTGCCCTTCCCATCGAACAGGGGATGCTTGGGTGCCGTTCGCACAACGTCCTGGCCTATCTCTACAGCATCTGTACTGTCACGAGATTGACCTGCAATCGATGATAGCGACGAGAATGCATTTGTGTGTTCTTCCAGGTCAAAACCACGAATTGCGGCCCATAACTTCCAAATGTCAGCTCGAATACAACTGGCAACGCCATACTTGTACACATAAGTAAGTACTTTCTGCGTGATCAGAGCAGCAGGAGACGCCGATGCTGTCGATGTACCCTCCTCACCGTCCACAATTGTTGGGACAGAAGACACAAGGCCAATTTGGAGACTTTGGAGCGAACTTTTCTTACAGAATCGGCTGAGGCGGTGAAAACTCTCATGGTGCCGCTGTCGCTCTTGCTCACTTATGTCGACATCAGCAACAGCTGCGAAGCCATAAAAAAGACTCTGTGCCCAAAATGAAGGCAGTGCAACAGCCTCAGGGTGCTGTGAGACATCGGTCAGTCGCAGCCTGCGCACCCAGCGACGACGACGCACAATCATAATAGGCGATGATTTTGTTGAACAATATTTCGTAGGCACCGTGAAGTCTGGGGCATACAACCAACCAAAGTCCGAGTGCGGATCTGAAACTCGTGCAGAAGGGAGCCCCTCGGACCCTAGCACCGTTGAGGGACCATTGGGCAGATCAATAAACCACTCGCAGGCCCAAACGCTGGACACAGGAAGCAGCACGGACTCGAGGTGTCGTCGTCGATCGCCTTTCCGGTTGGACCACAGTGGTCTGTCTGTGGGGAGCCTAAATGGACCCCACCCCTTGAACAGAACGTAGCGTTGGTTCTCCCATACCTCCACCTCCTTCATCGTCTCGGAAAGGCTCACAAACGTAGATCCATCCTCATCATTGCTCATTCCCGCTGGCTGGTTGTAAATGAAAAAAAAAGGGGGGGGAAAAGGACAGATCTCTACAATCTAACGAATCATGACACGAATTTGTAGGAAAAATGAAGATTATGCATCCGCAAGTTCATGCAAACACTTGTGTACCAGGTCGGCAAGACCTTTGCCTTCCAAGGCTGCCGCCACGCGCTCTTTATCAGCCAGTTGTTTGTTGACCTCCACTTCGTGATTATGCGACCCCGGCGCAACACGCACATCGCACTTATATTTTGACGACAAGCACATTTGCAGCTTGACACGAATGCACAGACCAATGAGGGTGGTCATGCTGCAGTGAGGGACTGTAGGAGTGAAGAGAAGTTTGACGCTGTGTTTGTCATTGTCCACAAAAATATGAGATGGGTCTACTACACGCAGCTGCTCCAGTGTGTTGGGATGTTCGGGGTCCATGATGCTTCGGACATACTGAAACACTTCCATTGCGTCAACAGGGTCCTCGACGGTTTCGATGAATTGTTGTGCAAGCTCAATCGGAGTCCTCTCAGTAGCATTGGTCCCGTGGTGGATCTCGGGGCTAGGGTTGATTAGCTCCGACATATTAACGTCCTGTTCTTTATCAGACAAGACACAAAAGTAAATATTCAACGCTGATTTTTATCCCCAGAACAAACAAAAATTGAGGGGGAAAATGGTGCTTGATGTTGCCAATACCTTATCCGTTAAGAGAAGCATTATGGTTTTCTTACGACAACAATTCATTACTTTCGTGGCGTCTGGCGAGCAGGAGTTCCCTGGCTAGGGCGGCCTTGGGGGGCACCCTGGCTGGCACGAACGGGCGTGGCACCCTGGCTGGGGCGGCCCTGGGGGGCACCCTGGCTGGCACGGACGGGCGTGGCACCCTGGCTGGGGCGGCCCTGGGGGGCAGCCGGGCTTGCGCGAGCGGGCGTGGCACCCTGGCTTGGGCGAGTAGGGGTAGCTCCTTGCGGGGGGCGGGCGGGGGTCTCAACACGAGCAGACTTCCTTGGGGGCTCAACCGCCTCCTCCTCATCGCTCTCCTCATCGTCCTCCTCGTCGTCTTCCTCGTCGTCCTCCTCGTCGTCCTCCTCGTCATCAAGCTCCTCGAGGCCCTCCTCGTCGTCAAGGTCATCCTCCTCGTCGTCCTCCTCATCATCCTCCTCGAGGTCGCTGTCAAGATCGCCCTCCTCGTCGTCAAGGTCATCCTCCTCGTCATCCTCCTCATCGGCTTCCTCTTCCGCGACTGCGGGGGCAGACTTTGGGGAAGATTGCGGCTTCTGCTGGGGAGAAGTGGCCTTTGTGATGGGGAGCTCAGGGGCCTCTTCGTCGTCAGACTCTTCGTCGTCGGAGGCATCGGCATCACCGAAGGGGTTGGAGGGCTCGATCTCCTGCTTGTAGCCAGTCAGGTCAAGAGCAATGGAGCCCTTGGTCGAGAAAGACACAGCCTGAGCACCGCTGAAGACCAGATCGGTCGACAACTGGTACACCTTTGACGCAGTGTCGACGGTGCCCACTGCAAACGCCTTTCCGTCAACGGTGGCGTACAGGGTCGACTTGCCAGTGCTGCCAGCTGGGGCGGCAACGATGGACAAGTGGAACGCGCTGTCCTTGGCAATCGTCAGCTTGGTCTCCTTTGAGACAACAACGTGAAGTGCGTGAAACTCTTGCATCCTAAGGACTGTCGACGAGAAACTACAAAGAAAGAAAAAAAAACAAGACACAAATTGTGAAGCAACCGCAAAGATAGAAACACTTTATCAATAATCCATTTAATGGTTGGTTGTCGCACGTCACGTTCTTTTGCCGTGGCCATTATCATCTTAAACGCTTGAACGACTTAACGGCGGAATCCACCGCGTCCACCACGGTCACCGCCACGGCCGCCACGGAAGCCACCACGGTCTCCGCCGCGTCCGCCACGGAAGCCACCACGGTCGCCTCCACGACCTCCACGGAATCCTCCGCGATCACCGCCGCGACCGCCGCGGAAGCCACCGCGATCTCCGCCACGGAAGCCGCCGCGATCACCTCCACGTCCGCCGCGGAAGCCGCCACGGTCGCCGCCACGGAAGCCACCGCGATCACCGCCGCGTCCGCCACGGAAGCCGACACCTCGGTCGCCTCCACGGAAGCCGCCACGGTCGCCTCCGCGGAAGCCACCACGGTCACCACCGCGTCCACCGCGGAAGCCGCCGCGATCACCGCCACGGCCACCCTCGGTACGGTGCACCTTCGCGGGTGGCGCGTCTTCATCATCGTCGTCGTCGTCTTCCTCATCGTCCTCCTCGTCATCGTCGCCCTCCTCATCATCGAAGTCGCCTTCCTCGTCATCCTCCTCATCGTCGCCTTCCTCGTCGTCCTCCTCGTCATCCTCCTCGTCGTCCTCATCCTCCTCAACGGGGGCGGGGGCAGACTTCTTGGCAGGGGCAGCCTTCGCGGCGGCCTTCGCCTTGGGGGCGGGCACGTCCTCCTCGTCGTCGGAGACGTCATCGAGGTCCTCCTCATCGTCCTCATCGTCCATGCCCATGCCCATGTCGTCCTCGCCGGTGGGCTGAGTGTAGCCAGAGACGTGGATGGCGCCCGCGCCCTTGGCGGTGAAGGTCACAGCTTGGGTCTCGCTGAACACAAGGTCAGTCGAAATCTGGTATGAGCCAGTCTTGGGGTCAAGGGTTCCAATGGTGAAGGACTTGCCCTCGAAGGACACGATCAGCGACACAGACGCGGTCGCGTTGGCGGGGAGCGCAATTTGGGTGATGCGGAGCGCAAAGTCCTCGGGGATCTTCGGCTTCACGTCCTTGCCAGCGGCAACCTCGAATGCATAGAATCCCTCCATCGTGAGAAGTGACTATTATCTGAAAAAGGAATAAGAGGAGCACGCAATGTTTTAAATAACTCGGTGCAGATGTTTGTGTTGTTCCCCCTTTACGTTAAAAGTGTTCAAATGGAAAAGAATGAAACAACAAATGGCTGTGTACGGAGTTACTTCTTCTTGGCAACACCCATGGTCTTACCGCGGCGGCCAGACGTGCAAGTGTGCTGACCACGGACGCGGAGACCGTAGGCGTGACGGACACCACGGTGAGCGCGAATCTTCTTCAGGCGCTCAAGATCGTCACGGAGGCGGATATCAACGGTGTTGCTGCTCACGTGCTCGGTCTTGCCGCTCTTGGGGCAACGCTGACGGTTCAGGAACCACTCGGGGATCTTGTACTTGGCGGGGTCAGCGATGACGTCGGAGATCTTCTCCAGCTCGTCAACGGTGAGGGTGCCAGCGCGGCGCTCGATATCGACGCCAGACTTCTTGCAGATCATGTAGGCGAAGCGGATACCGATACCCTTGATCATGCGGAGCGCGAAGGGGATCTTGCGCTTGCCATCGACGTTGGTGTTCAGCAGACGCACCAAGTGCTGGAAGCTGTCGGGGATCAGGGTCAACGCCATTTCCGGAGCCTTTTTTTGTTTGTGGGTGTGTTTGTGTGCAATTTGAGTGAGGAAAAATAATGTCATGGCAACGTTAATCCCGCATGTACTGTACATTTATTTAGTGTGTTACCTACAGGATCATACAGTACAAGCATCTTCAAAGATGTCTGTCGCATCGAAAAAAATGTGGCGGCTGATGCGATTCGAGCACCTGAGGACCCATTCAGAAAACGCCAAGAAGTGCGCGACACTGCTCATGAAGTCAGCGTGAACCTGCTCTCTCGCTGTCTCTTCATCAAGCTCCACGAACGAGACGACGTGCAGCACGCTAAGCCCAGCGAGCCCAGGTGAACGGTTTTCTGATATTCCATCGAACCATCTCATCAGTGCGCCGCGTTTGTTTGCTAGCACACCGATTTCTTGAAGTGACAATGATTCGCATATAACTCCGCAAGTTGCTTTTTTTGGTAATGCAAGATGATACGTAGCGTCGAATACTCGAACAGTCACGTAGAAATGGGTCTCATTCGGCCGATCGGATGACGGTAAATTCCATCCTGCGGTCACGGATGCAGTCGATATCAATGTTTGTGGTTGTGATGCTGCCTCCACTAGGTCACTAGGCGGCTGTTGTTGGTTTTTCGATAGATCGTCTCGTTGAGAAGACTTGGGCTTCGAAAGCCGTTTGATGGTTTCCTCGATAGACACAGTCGTTCGGCGCCCTTGGGCCTTCACTCGGTCGTCTTCACGTTTCTTCTCCTCTTGTTGGTACCAATAATCGAACGGTTCGATGGAGAAGTCCATTTCCGGTCTCTCGAGGGGTGCTGAGGGACTACTCTGATTGCCCTTCGTGGTGGCGAGTACGACTGGGGGTGGCGCAGCGGATTGTTCGGTGGAGGGCAACGCTGTGGGTGCGGTGCGTAGCAGTTCTCGTAACGCCAGCGGTGTCTCGGGAACGAGAGACGATGATTGTTGTGTCGGCGTGCGAGCTTTGCTAATTGGCGTTGCCGCAGGTGACAACGTGACCGACGCGGGAATTTGCGCTGCTGCTGGAGGGGGAGGAGGCGCCGGTGCTGAAAAGTTAATGTCGTCATCATCATCGTCAACGATCATCAAACTTGCAGCACGAGTCTGGGCCACAGGAGCCGAAAATTGAACCAGAGGCTCATCCCGTGAGACAATTACCGGAGAAGGTTGTCGCACGGCAACTACCTCTTCAGGCGGCGCCCCTCGAACCGCAACCGGAAGATCGAAATCTTCGTCGCTGATGCTATCCTCTCGCCACATTGCCTCGCCCCCGGGGCTTCCTGTCATCGTGATGGCAGGGAGAGGCGCTGTTGTTGCCACTTGTGATAACTCATTGTCTCGTTCGAGTTGAAACGTGTTGTGATGCTGCAGTGTCATCACGTCATCGGTGGATGGACGTATCAACTGAGTAATAACGATCTCAGCTGGGGATACCACCAACGAGACCGGCGGTGGGTCATGCATCTGTGTGTCGCCACTTATTTCTGTCGGCTGGACGGTGACGGCAGCTTGTGGACCTCGTCGGGATGTGGGTGCTACCGGGCGGGTAGCAGGGGCTTTCGAGACGGTCGCTGCTTGGGGAGGGGAAACAGTTCTCACCACAGCAAACGACGACGGAGGTGAAATAGCGCGTGGCCCAACTGATTGTATCACCGAAATGGGAGGAGCGGGGATGCTACGTTCGACTACAGCAGCTGTGGAAGGAGGTGGTGGCACGCGACGGGGCGGTGCAATTACGATCGCATTTTCTCCCACAGCAATCTTTGACTTTGGTCTCGTGAGTGGCGGTGGTGCGCTCATACTGAATGGTCTTTTCGCAGCAAGGTAATTCGTGCAAGAGATTGTACATTCAAATTGACATCAAACAGTTAATACGCTTTCTTGATTTGTTGCATGGTACAAGAAGTTAGGTCACTAAGAGCAGCACGAGCCCTTCTTGCCTTTCTTTTCCGGCATCTGTTCTTTCTGTTCCGCGCCCTTTCGGAACGGATGAATGCTGGACACAAATGTCTCAATCATGTCATTCACTGCATCGTGTGTTCTGTTGGGGCACTGAGACTGGTCCACTGACGACACAAAATAGCACCCCTCGCACACCAACACAACGCCTTCATCTTGAATATCATAGTCAATCTTCCAGCTTTGGTTGCTGCTGGTGTGTTGAGCGGTGTCTTTCGAGTTCTTCTTTCGGTTGATTGCACCTTTGCGCTTGTGTTTGTCCTGGCAACAGAATTGAGAGACCGTGTTGAAAAAAAAATCCAAAGTTAAAGGCACGACGGTACCATCGTCGGCCGTATAGCGCCGTTCCTTTCCTTGTTTCGAGGAGCGAAACGCTTTTGTCAAGAGGTCGGTTTTCGAGAACACGACAGAAACTGGAAAGCGAGCGTCGTACAAGTCGCTGAAGTTTGTTCCAAAACTAGCCATTCGGACCCAATACATGACAGTCTGATTGAGAAACAACTGCCACGAACGCAGTTGTGTTGATGATGATCGGCCTGTCTCGGGCGCAGGGGCGTCCGTTGCAATAAACTCTTCCCACAAATTGAGCACGTCGATGACGACAACAAGCCCACACACATTTCTGAAAATGATCTGCTGTAGCGAAGAGCGATTCGCTCCGCATGGCTCAATCAGTTTGAGGGCAGTTGAATTTAGTTGAGAGATGTCGTACCAATCAGACTCATCTGGTGCTGCATCACGCGTGCGGGCAATGCTATCCGCGTACGACGCAAAAAAGAACTCTTTCCTCGGCGGACTCGCAACAAGTGCGAGAGCATCACTAGTCGTGGGCCACTCTGGTCCTCGTTGGAAGCGATGACAGAGCAGCGTTTTACCACACTTCTCATCTCCTACTACGGCAATTTTTATCTCCATTCTTCTGCAGCTTCAAGTGGAGGGGAGAAAAAGAAAACGACGTGAACAACTGGACATGAAAATGGCGCGCAGTGACAATAGTGTTCGTGATACCCATCTCACAATTCGTGTTACGGCAGTCAAGAGCCACAACACGGTTTAGTGCGCTTCTTCTCAGGCTGCTCCTGAGCACGCGGATCGTTGAAAGCGACACTTTGCCTCCGCTGTCTCGTTGGGGCTACCGAAAGTCGGCGGTTCACACATGTGGACAGCGCCAGTCGAAGGTTTTTCATTTCTTCGGAAGACGCCTCGACAAGACTCACAAACGCAAAAACATCCGCTTGGATCTCTTTGCCACGGCACTCCATGCCGCAGTGATATTTGAAGGCTGTGACGGCCTCTTCATCTTCCTTTGCTAGCACATCCATCTTCGTGAAGATGACAGCCAACGGCAGCTTGAACTTGGAGCCTCGTTCGTTACAAAGTTCCGCTTCATCCTGCACGACGGTCTTCCACATTAACACTAATTGGGCGAGGCACGTCTCCCACGAGACACCACCGGCAGGAGCGAAATATTGACTGCTCCCTCGCGTCCGAGAAGGTGAATCACTGTAGGGCGATGCAGATGACGACAAAGTAGAGCTGCGGGTTTCTCCCATCGGGGTGTCTCGAGTTTCTGTGAAGAGAGAAAAGATGGTTGTCGCGTCAACCATCACAATGAGCCCCACTGCACGGCGGAATACCATCCGTTGCAGCGAACACAGTTGGCGCTGATCAACGAGTACAAATGAAGAAGATTGGGACGATTCATCTCTTTCCATGTCATCTGTATTTTCGGTTGGGCTCTCAACTGACATGGAGTAGTGGTCTCGATTCACAGCGCCGTTTTCGAGGCGTACTTCTGCCTCTGGTCGCTCCATCCGCTGACAAAACGTTGTTTTCCCAGACGCATAGTCACCAGCCACGATAATTCTCGGAGAATTACTAGACAGCATGTACCCTGAACAAATAGAGGTGTCAAAAACAGTCTGAGGTGTTTACATTAACGGCACAAGAATATTGTTTGTTACTTTATCTCTATGAATTGACGCAACGCTGAACAACGAATCACAACTGTATTCGTACAACGGTGAAATCACCACCGCGTGATAAGATCAACACCTCATAAGACTCTGATTCTTTGCTAGGCGATGGAGGTGACAAATATGCAAACGCAGCACCAACGTTAGCAAGCGCAGGAATCCGCTGCCAGCACATCCAGCGAAAGCCTCTCATGGAAGAAGTGGATCGTTCCACGAGGCCTAACCACCCGTCCATCGTCAGCGCGCACATCAGCTCTCTCCTGAAGCTCGCCCTCTTCCTGCGCAGTGATGCATTAGTGAGCAGTACTGGTGACTCTGACACTGCCGGAGCAGCAGAGCGGCCGTATTTCTGTAGAACCAAACTTCCAGAATGGTCTACAGCAACCACGTGAGTTAAGCTGCCAAAGGACTGACTTATCACGATACTCTCACCAGCGCACGATATCGCCAGCGGTGAAAATTCAGCGTTGTGTTCTAGCTCAAGGTGCTGACCTGAAGCTACGTGAAAAATGTGCAGCCGCTCGTCATACGGACTGGCTGCCACAAGGCACAGCTCCCCCAACTCCAATTGGGGTTGGATGTGGCCAACGCGCGTGGTCGCCAGCCGAAACGCAACAAGTCGCGCAATCGGACAAAATGGGCCTCGGCCGTTGATATTCGGGATGTGGCGATGCAAATGGAGGGCTGCATCGTCTTGGAGCCCGAAGACGAAGATGCCGTCATGCAATGAACTCACACATAGCCAAATACCGTCACTACAAGCAGATGATGTGATGCTGAGTGGGACAACACCACTGGGCATTGGGTGATACGAAGGCGCTCGTTGGACATGTGTGCTCATTCTATCCAATCGAATATCGCGAACCACAACCAACCTCTCCTCGCACGGAATCGTTACAACGATAATAGTATCCGTAGCCCACACCGCCCCGAACGCACGTTCTGAAAGGGGAATCTCAATGCTTGTCGGTAGTATCGACCTTAAAGACTGGGGCAGAAGATTTTGCGCCACTGGCTGTGTCTCTTGTCTCGAGAGCGGAGGGTGACTTGAGCGGAAAATCACAAGGCCGAAGCGGTTGACGTGAGTTGGGATTGATGGGTCCTCCCATGAATTGCAGCACCACCGCTGTGGCGAGGAGGGCGCCGTCTCTGCCACGGGGAGGAGAGGAAATGTCAAAGCTCCCTTCAGTGAGTAGCTAGCTACGCAACCGACAATTGGCGTTGCAGTGAAGGTCGCACATGAAAAGTGTATGCGGCTGCGCACCATCGCATCCACCTCATGAAACGACGGTGGGCAAATGCTGCCTTGCATCACCACATCTGCTTTTGTTCCATTTGTCTCATTGGCTGATTCATCTGGCTCGCCCCTCACTCGCTTCATCAAAATTGTCTTTCGCGAGAAGTAGAACAACGTTGAAATGTTGACAACAAAAACAAACTTCAACAGAAAAGAACAGCAGTAGCTGGCTGCAAGGGAGGCGTTGTTTCAATGTGTATGAGTGAAAAACTAAGTACAGTTGGTAGGAGGAACGGTTCTATTTGTGACGCTACGCGCGGTGCGTACAAAGTTGAGATTGAGACTCTAATGTTTGTCCTTCTTCTCCTTCTTTTCCTTGTCTTTCTTATCCTTGTCCTTTTTGTCCTTGTCCTTCTTCTCCTTCTTCTCCTTCGACGAAGACGTAGTAGACGACGCTGGTACCATCCCATACGGTTGCATGCCAGGGTAATACTGCATTCCAGGATACGGTGCACTGTAGACACCACCATGCTGAGGGGCGCCGTACGCCGTTGCGTAGTGTTGCGTTGATGCTCTCACTTCTTCTTCGTTGTTCTTGCGTGTTGATTCTTGACCAACACGATTCGGCGAGAGTTGGGGCAGGCTGCCGCTACTGCTCACATTGTGCGCTCCAAGTTGCGGCGGGGCGTAGGTTGGGTGGGCATACATTGCGTGGGTCTGAGGTTGAGGCGCACCGATCGGCTGAGAAGCAGCAGCCGCTACTCCGTACGGCGCTGGTTGCGGCACAGGTTGCGAAACAGCTGTCGGCTGCGGCACAGGAGGGTAGCCGGCCGGTTGCGGCACTGGCTGTGGGGTCGCATTGGG
>CYKH01000034.1:0-17417 GCA_001460835.1 Bodo saltans | reverse complement strand
GGCCGACGTGACCTCTGCTGTTCGCGTACGTGCGGTCCCACCTTCGGTGGTGTGGACACGAGACGCCGAGGCACCGTCGACGCTCACGCCGCTCCACCGCGCAGGCGATGTCAGTTGCATAGTATCAGGAATGATGGCGTCCACAGCAAGAGACGCTGCACCGTGCGTTGTTTGTGGCGCTGCTGACACATCTCTTAGTCGAGCAGTACGCAGAAACGGGGATGAATGTGCGAATGCGGGAACGTGTGAACTTGTGTTGAGACTCTCGTCGCGTTGCTCTTCTTGGTGGCCAACGGTGGTACTGCTTGCAGCGATCGAGCGCCGAGGCGGGCTCATGAGAATCGAAGACAATGAGGTCGACATTCTTTTTTTTATTGTTTTTTGATTGTTGCCCCCTGCCCTCAAGGGTACTCCTTCGCTGCTATCGGATTCAAATAGCTTAGTAGAAGTAGAAGCAGAAGATTATCGTAATGGTGAATGTTGTTACTGTCCATACTCGCTGGATATTTTTTTTGTCCAACCAGGTCATGCCACTATCGCCTTCACTCCATTCAGTATGATAGAAGAGGGTCGCATGGATGTGCGAGGTATGGGGGGTCTGCTCCTCGCTGTTGAAATAGAGGTCGTGTCTTTTCTTTGTTGTGTCCTTCTTACCCCAGGTTGTGTGCTTCTTTCGGGGAAAGTACAAAACTCGACGAATTGAGAGCGTCGCGGTGTTTTTGTTTTAGTTGCGGACGCGCACACGCAGAGGAGGGAGCTTGGAAACGTCACGAGGACCGTTGTTGTTGTTGTTGTTTCCCTGGGGACCCTGGTGGTCGCGGCGGCGACGCTTCTCGCGGCTCTCCAAACCCTCATCCCAATCGTGGCGATCGCGGACGCCGCCGTGACGGCCCTCGAAGTTCTCACGACGGCCGCCTCCGCGGCGAGAGCTACGGCGATCGTCAGGAGAGCGAGCGCGAACAGTACCGCGACCGTTGTCCTGTCGGCGTGTTTGCGGACGAGTTGGGCGGTTCTGCTGGCGCTGCTGCTGCGGGCGGCGAGGGACATCACCATCACCAGCCGCACGATCCACTTGGCGAGAAAAGCGTTGGACAGCGTGACCTTTGCTGTTCAGCAGAGGGCGCTGGGACTCCAACACACGAATGCGATCTTGCAGGGATCGGAGGAGCTGGAGGGTTGCTGGGTCAACCTTAACATTGCTATTGCGTTGTTGTGCACCACCGTTGTTGTTGTTGCGGTTGTTATTTCCGTTGTTGTTCACGGAGCGGCGACCGAAGCGAGATCCTCCGTTATTGCGGTCGGTGTTGTTGCTACGAGGCGCGTTGTTCCTGCGAACACCACCACGACCACCACGTCCACCACGTCCACCGCGAGCAGCTCCGCGGGTCTGGCCATCAACTTGGCGATCACCTCCACGGCCACCACCAGAGCCGCGGCCTCCACGACCACCGCCACCTACACGGCGGCCGTTATATCCCAGAGCTCTGCGGGGCTTGTCTTCGTCACGACGAGGCATTTTACGTTTCAGAATACGAAACTCTTTTTGATGAAGACAACAACAGTCATGTGATGTGGTCAACCCCAACAACAACGCGCCATCTCGAGATAATAGAGGGGGCTTAGTTTTCATTCCTCACTCGTACAGTGGGGAATTCCTTCTGGGAGGGGTTCAAGAATCAGGACACCTCTCATCTCTCCGTTTTGTGACGCAATCAACGCTTCTAGCACAGATCAGTGAAGCGAAAAATAAATGAAAAATGAACGAAGTGGCCAACGTCGCGGTGTTCAGCGATCAAGGCATCCCGCAGGTTGTTGGCACTCGACGGCGTAATAGTAAACAAGGAAAGTAGGGATGGGGGGACGAGCACAGTGAGCAAAGGATGGCGCAGGATGAAATACCCATTTCCCCTCTGAGAGTAGTACAACAACAACACACAACAAAATAAATCGGCTCAAAATGACGGAGGGGGAACGTAAACATACGGTCAACCACACACGCCGGGTGCAGTACGCATTCTTGCGCTTTTTGGATACGTTTTCTTTCACGATCATCCGATGTTTGTTTGTTTGAGGTTATAGATCGTCGTCGTCAATCTCAACTGGTGCTGGTGTGTCGTCGTCGACATCATCACCAATCGGTGGCCTCTCCTCTACCACGGTTGAGGTGGTGGGTGAAAATACTTCTCCCTCCACCGTTGGTGCGGGGGCGGCGGTTGCATTGCCAGAGAACCATCGCTCCTTGACAATGTCTAACGTGATGTTGGGGACTGGAACACCCCAGCCCTCCTCTGGAAGATCCCAATCACGCTCGAACTTCTCCTGCTTGGCCAGCCACTCAGGGAATCCCTTGGCGGCTCTCTTCAACCCCATGACTGTGTCCGGGACGAATTTTTGCGTCACGTAGTTGATAATCTTTGCGGGGATGAGGCCTTTAGGATCCGTCTGCGAGATGAACACTAACGAGCTAGAGCCGTTACCATGAGGGCGAATGAGGTATCCAGAGAGCAAACTCCACGCGCGCGTGTACTTCAACTTTTCTGGCACCGCCTTGTGCTTCACGCTGGTGTTCATGATCACGTATTCACCTCCGCCCACACTGTGCCATGCACGCTGGCACAACACATCGCGGTCGGATACGCCGGGAGGTGCCTTCGAGGCGTAATAGCAGATATCGTTGCGAACATCCATGCGCACAACAGTGCGGCACTTGATGCAGTTTGTGTCCCAGGTAAGGCGGTACACGCTCTCTTGCAGGAGGTCCCAAAGTTGGGCGGGGGTGGTCCCCTCGAAGATAGAGAACGTCTTCACGATACGCATGGACTCCCCTTCCACCTTCTTGTCCCAGACGAGAACATTCTTGTCGTCGAAGCGCAGCTCGAAGCCTTGATCGCTATCTGCAAAGTTGCGGAACTTCAGGCAGTCATCCTTGTTTGCTAGTGTGTAGAGCATCTCCTCATGCTCGAATGCAGCACCGGTGAACACGAATGGGGACTTGTACTTGGCCGGCTTTGGCGCCATTGTTGTTGGGTAGTTTGATGGTATTGATAAATAGTGTTGGTTTGGTGTGACTGAAATGTGAGAAGGTTGGCACCCACACACACGATCTTGTTAAGAAAAAAAATCATCAAATAAGCAAAAGATTGAAGTGACAAACGACAGCGCGATGGTTCTTTTGCGAATGCCAACAAAAAAAACAAAACAAAGGGAGGTAACTGGGTAATCTGTAAAGGTCTAGCAAACAAAAGAAAGAAAGCAAAGCGACATCGTAACTGATCTATCATCTTTTGCCCTATTCCATCACAACGTTGTCATAAATTCAAACACCGTATAATTGCAGTCTGCTAAATGGAAATCTTCGCTGTGTCATCGTGCATCGCAAGTCTATCAGAGAGGCGTTGCAGCGGAGGCCGAGGAGGACGGCGCTACGCGAATTCGTGGGTCTACGATTCCAAGTAGCGTGTTGCCGCCGGAGGGCGTTTTCATCGCAAGTGACGATGAATTAGCAGCAGCAGCAGCGGCAGCGGCGGCGAACGCTGCTGAAGTGAACGGGACCGGTGGCTTCTTTGGGATTGATGCTGCCGCGTTGTCAACACCGCCGCCGTTTGTTGCCGTGCTGCTGCCACTGCTGTTGCCGATGCCATTCATAGACGCTCGATTCGACGCACTTTTGTTGCGTTGAAGGGCACTGAACATTGCAGGTGAGACAGAAAGTGACGATGCCGCGAGGGATGAGATGGCCGTTGCACTCCGGCCGAACGCAACGCTGCCGCTAGATGGTGCACCACCTGCGGCACTGGTCGGCGTCGTGGCGGTGCTCTTACCAGTGCCGCCAGCGGCGTTGTTGCTATTGCCGCCGCCGTATGTTGTTGGCATCGTCTTGGCAAAGCTGTTGTTCCCTGAAGCAGAATCGTCTAACATCAGCGACACAGCGGGAGGCGTCGTACCGCCACCAGTGCTCTTACGCTTTGTCGCCGATGACGACGACGCTCCGCCGCGAGAATGCGTTGTCACACTTGTCTGGTGGTTGCCAGAAATGTGAAACGCTGATGATGATAATGAGCTGCTACTTGCAGCATGATTGCCGTACGAGAATCCCATGCCACTGAGCTTCGCGCGGAATACCTCCAGCATCAACGCCTCACGATCGTTTTTGGTCATCTCCGCAAATGCAATTGCAACTGCAGCCTGGCGGCGTGCAGGATCATCCGCTGGGCAGAATTTTATCAGAGAGTGAACCGCTGTGGTGAGGCGATCCTGTGTGACTCGGTGCTCCTCCATTCTCATTTCCAGAGAAATTTTCTCCTGAAGATACTGAGCCGACATGGCCTCCAATAAATGAACGGACTCGACTGCATTGACGAACTGAAGGATCAGCTCTGTGAAGAAGTCAGAGCCCTCCCGTTGCATCTGATTGCGGACTGTTGAAATCTCCATCTCAGCGGTGTTGAGCGCGACCTCCAGATCGGCAAACTTACGACTAAGGCTGTCTAATTCGGCACTCTGAGTGCGCAATTCACGTTCTGCATTGACAATGCTAAGAGGGGGCGGTTCGTTTCCACCGCCCCTCGCCAAGTATTCGGCAATCTGCACCGACACACGGCGAATGCTGGAGACTGCTTTCTCCTTTGCGATGGATATCTCCTTCATACTGCCGTGGATCTTGTTCTTGTCGTCTACCAGCTTCGTGACACGATCCTTGAACAAGGCATACTTGGTTTGGTTGGGTGGTGCTGCTGCTACGACTGTCGTGGTGGTAGTCAAGTGGTTGACGCTGCTTTCGGCCGAGATCGAGGCAGTGGTTTTCTGGGGAGGCTCTGCTGCGTCAGCATCCTTGACGTCTCTGATCCGAAGCGGCGTGGGGCTCGGTAGTGATTGATTTGCCTCAAAGAGAGAGCTTACGCCTCGGGGCAGAGGCGACCCTTGTTGCCCCGAGGGACCAAGATGCAAGCCAAGCTCATGTGCCACAAATTCTCGCTCCTCTTCGGGTACCGCATCTGTTGGATCGAAGCCGTGATTCTTGCAGTATGAGCTCATGCTTTCCAAATTCTGTCGCAGACGCTCAATCAGCTTCGCTTGCTCCTTGGCGACTTCAGGTGTGTCGACTTGATACTCATTTGGCTTCGCGGTGAGCTGAACTTCTTTTGCTTTCATGGCAAACTCCATAGCGCGGCGGGTGTCGTCCGTCGCGATGGATGTTGGACTCACGCAGATAAGCATCGCTGTTCTGCAGTTGCCCTCTAAGCAATCACGCATAAGGCGTGTCAGCTTCGATCCGCGCCACGAGACGTGTACCTTGGCCGGGCCAAGTTTCTTCGCTCCAGGGACAGGAGTCGCCGTGGCGACGGCGGCGGCAGCGGCAGCAGCAGCGGCACGCTCTTTGCTGCGACGTGCCAAGCCCTGCATGACGCAACCAAGTTCCAGCAGCGATTGGTTAATCTTTGCACCCTCCTGCTTTGCTTTGAGTGTTTGATGCTGAGCCGCTCGCTCGCATCCGGCAAGATCACAGAAACGCAATCGTGCTAGCGTTCCTCGAGTGGAATCTTCGCGGTTCTTTATTTCCACCTCGATGGTGACAATCGCGTGCGATCGTGAGGATTGAGCGTTTCCTTTCGTGCACGCCACAGCACGATTGTGCAGCCCCAGTTGTATGAAGTCTACAAACTCGGGGAACTCTGTTGGATGCGCGTATGAGATGCCACTCAACTCGAATGCTTCCGCGTTATTCTGCTGTGCAGTGGCGTCGCTTCCTGCTCTGACGGCTAATTTGGTGCGCCCAGCAAGAGGGTGAAGCAGATCGTAGACCTCTTCCTTGTACACCTCGACGAAACTGCATTTGAATCGGACAGATTTCTCAGGGGCATCACGTTGAAGTCTGCTGCGCTCGTGAATAAGGTTCTGCGCTGCCTGAAAGATCACGCCAAGTGTGCTAGACTCCCCGCCGAACATGGAGTGCGTTTTTCCCGAGCCAGTGGCGCCGTACGCCATCACTGCACCGTTGATACCCTCCATCGCACCACGCACAATACCTGCACAAATGTGAAGGAATACTTCCTCTTGGGAAGCACTGTGATGAAATGCACGATGGAACGGGAAACGAAGTAGTTTTGACTCGTTCTTCGTACTGCTAATAAATCCTCCCCTCCTCTCGCCTAGGCCTACGTTCACGACAAGGTCATCCTTAAGGCATTCTACCGCGGATTGAACGTTCGGATCTGCACGTTCGGCGGATGTGAGAGGGCGCAGCCTCGCACATACCATGATCCCGTCCGGACAGCTCCATTGTGCTGCGCTCCGCGTGTGACTGCTGTCTACGTTCGAAAGCGACACTTCGCGCTCACCCATAAGATTTGTTGGATTGGTATTGTGTAGGAATGTTTTGTGTGTCTATTGGAGATGTTGCACTATGTCTGTCTAAGTCGACGTCCTACACGAAAACCCTCACTTAGGGTAATTTATAAAAAAAAAATGGGCGAGAGGTGTGAAAAAACTGTGAAATAGAACTGAAAAAAGCTCCATACAAAAAACGCATGCATCTTACAGAGCTGTCAACAGGTACAGTTTGTTTCTCTCACATTTGATAAGCTACGTAATTGAAGAAATGATGTCGAAACCGAAAGAGAAACAAAACTGTCGAACACGATCAAACAAAACAGTGAAAGTGAAGTAGAAAGCGATGATAATGGTTTCGTTTGAGGTTACTTCCCCTTCGTTTGATTCGTGTGTTTGTTTGTTTTGTTGAAGTTAATCAACGCTTCGCTCAATGTTTGCCAACTGGCGGATCGCGCTGCGTAGGCTGGTAATTTCCTGCTCTCGGGATGCAGCAATTCTCCGCGCGTCCTCAATTTCTGCGCCCGCTCTTCTGCGCACCTCCTCCACTCTTCGCTCTTCACGCTGGGCAGAAGCAAGGAGCTCTTCTCGGAGGCGGTCCACTTCATGCTGGAGTGACGCAACTGCACTCTGTAGCGCGGCTTGATTTGCCAGCCGTGCCTCACACTCTGTGAGATCCTGTGTGAGCTCTTGGTTCTTATGAGACAACGAATCCACAGAGGCCTCCAGCTGCTGGTTGCGCGTCTCTAGTCCTCGAATCTTCGACTCCAGCATTTGCAAGATGGTCTGTGGGTTGAACGAGTCCGTGATGGTTTGGCTGGGTGGGGAAGAGTGCTGCACGTTGGCAGTCGAGGTTGGTACAGACCAGCTATGAATCACGGCGCTAGGGGACGAGGCGCCATTCGTCGTATTCGTGCGGAGTGGACTGTTGTGGCGCCCACTGAGTGCGGCGGTTGATGAAACAGCAATTGTTGGAGTTGCCGTGCCAGACGATATCTGCTGGCTTCGAGGGCTGCTATGGATTTGCGAATACGGCGAGGTCCCTGACACGGCGCCAGTGTATTTGTACGGGGAGCTAGCTCGACGAGCAGCCTCATTCGATAGAGCATCAACAGCACGTGACGGTAGTGGGTAGTACTGAGGGTGCGTAGGGGCCGTGGACATCGGCGCGTTGGCCGGTACATGCAGATTGCTGCGAGGCACAGTTATTGCCGCAGGGGACGCAGTACGCGTGGGAAGTTTGGTTTGGCTATCTCCCGCGCCACGAAGCTCAAGGGCGACAAGGTTCATCGCTGTGCTTGCGCGTAGCCGCTCAAGTGCGTTGGGGCTTTTCGCTCGATGGTATGCCAACGAGTCACTATCGACCGCTGTGACGTGTCCACGTGGTATCACCAGCTCAATACCTCCTCCTCCCGTACCCGTAGTGCTGTTGCCAGCAGAAGGCGACACACTTCGTTGGCGGGATGCAGATGCAGTGGCGCTGTACAAGCGAAGTCGTTGCTCCCAGTCGGACATAAGCTTCGACACAAACTAACGTTATAGGTTTGAAAAGAAATCGTGTTTGACGATAGGAATGTTTGTTTGATCTCTTGTTTACTATCCAAAGGAAAAAAAGAGTCCGGTCATCGTGTGAGCCCAAGCGAGGTGTGCAGTTAACTTAAATATTTCCCCACACGCTACCACACTGAAAATCATTTCTGGAATAAGCAAACACGTTCACAGAGCTAATCGCTGCCCCCACTCCTGTGGCCGCCACGACCTCCGCGCCCGCGGAACCGAGTGGGCCACGCTGATCTTGCTTCCTCCGCCTCATGCTGTCGAAGCATCATAATGGTCTGCTGTTGGACTAAGGCACGGTCTCGCTGGGACTGCTCCACAAATGCTTGAGACCTCTGTGCGAATTCAGAGTCCATTGGAATCAACAACTGCTTCCCTTCAAGGGGGCGAGCAGATGCACCGCTGCTAGCACCAGATGAAGCTCCTTGTGCGGGTGCAGCGCGACGCAGCACAGTGACTCGGAAGGCGCTGACCTCTTGGGGCTGCGCTGGGGCTGAGGGTGCGTCTGTTGACACGCCTGATCTCCGCGCTTTCCGCAGTGCTAGTTCCTCATCCTTGAGCTTCTGATGTGACGCCAAAAGTCGCATCGAGGCCCTCGTGGCTGGATCCTCCCCTGTAGTGGTGCTCATGTCCTGATGAAGGTGCTTCGCTACAGATGTCACGTTAATAGACGCCATTCTCGACTCGATGATCTTTTCTTGTTGTTGAGACGTTTTATTCGCAGATCGTCGCGCGCCTTCATGAGAACTCTCCTTGACTGCGTCCCGGAACATCGCGTCGAATTCGTTGTCCTCTTCGTTTGAAGTGCCTCGAGTTCGAAGACCAGCAAGGGGGCCGAGTGTGGGCCTATCTTCCTCACCGTCGCTACTGCTGCTGCTGCTCTCACTGCTGCCGCTGCTGCTTTCACTGCTGTCTGATGAGTCGTCATCATCGTCGGAATTTTCTTCATCCTCTTCTGCCGAATCCACTTCTTCATCGTCGTCGATTGAGGATGAGGAAGAGGCAGTAGAGGAGTTGCTGCTGTCATCGTCGTCCTCACTGTTGCTGCCAGAGCTGTAGTCGTCGTCGTCCTCTTCGTTGGAGTCCGTCGAGTTGGAGTCCATTTCGTCGTCTGAGTCAGATGATGAGGGATCCAGTGCCTCTTCTACCTTCGACACTTCGGCTTCCTCAACAACAGTTTTGGATTCGACTGGACGGACACGAGGACCCTTCGTGCGTCGAGTGGGCTCAAGGACCGCCCCCACCAGCGAGGAGGGTGCCACAGCACTAGTAGTCGTTGCGCCACCAACACGATTCGTCGTTGATGACTGCTGAGAGAGCAGTGCAAGCACAGGAAAGCAACGCATGTGCTGCTGAGCATCAGCGGACGTCATGCCCCGGATAGACTCCTCCAAGTACGCATTCTCTTCGAACAGTGACTCACACTTGACTTGCTCAGCGTACTCCATAGCCTTGGCAGGGGTTCTCGGAAAGGTGGCGAGGAAGAAGTACGACGACGGTGAGGCCGAAGACTCCTCCTGGTGATGACGGCGGCCCGATCGGCGCATGTTGTCGTCGTATAGTTTTGAGATGAGGATGAGTGTTGACTCTAGCACGTAGTCAAGATCCATGGGGAGGGGCTTCGCCACATCGGTATGGACGTAGCAAAACACGAGACTGAGGAGGCGCCGCGTCACCTGCTTCTCCTGCGGCTTGCCTTTGCTCAAGAAGTATGGCGCTGAAAGACGCAATAGTTGAATTGCACATCGGAGCCTCGTGTAGTCCCGTGGATGGGTGGGTCCGCATGGCTTGTACAAGAGCAGCAAGGCAATGCTGTAGGTGATGACCCTCAACGGCACTAGTTTGAAATTGTACAACTCCGCCAAGAACTTCATGTCTTGCAAACGCTTCTGCATCGTGCGGTGTGCGCCTGCTGTCTCGAGATCGCGTCTGAAGTCCTCGAGCAGGTGGTCGACAATAGGCTGCAAAAGGCAGCTTGTTCCGTGGACCTTGGTCACCTCGCTGATCAACCTCACCAGTAAATGAATTCGGTCGTAGCCAATGTGGTGCGCTTTGCGGAACACACGCACAAGGGTATCGCGCGCGGCGTGAACTTCTTCTAAAGGAACGGCCGCCGCAACGCCACGTTCGTTCCATGGCATCTGCATGATGCGTGTGCGTGTCTCTTGGAAGCTTTGCTGAGTGTCCTGCAAGTGAACATACAGCAGCTGGGCCAGATACAACTCTAACGGTGTCTTGACTCTAGTGAAGACCTTTCGGTTCCGATTGGGGTTCATCGCTTGACGAAGGTCTGCCCATGCATGTTCATATTCTGTCTCTGCTCGGGATGGGATGCCCTTCGCCTTTTCCGCCTGCTTCATCTTTTGAAGGGCCTCTTCCATTTTCACCTTCGTCACGCCGCCACGAAGCAGAAAGCTTGCGGCGTTTTGTACGATGATTGCACACATCAACGCGCTGTGTTCGTCGTCGAAGTTCTGACGAGCTCACACAAGTAGCGAGTGTTCAGTAACTTTGAGTGAAACGTGTTGGGACGCTTGTTGCGAATGGCATCGAAGATGTGGTTCTCCAGCTGCCGGGCAAGCGCCTCACCGAACTCGGGGAATCGAGAATGCATCCCCGCTGCGCTGCCGGGCAAGCGCCTCACCGAACTCGGGGAATCGAGAATGCATCCCCGCTGCGACACGCGCAAGAAACGGAATGAGTTCTTGAGCTCGATCTGGCTCGTAGCGTAGCTCCACCAAGAGCATCATTTTACAGTTCAAGAAAAATGCCCGCGCTTGTGACGGACGGACAGGATCCACATCGGGAGGCAGACGCTCGGGGTAGAAATACTTTGTGGCTTCTTCCAGGTAATCCTCCAGCCATTTCTGGGCCGTCACCACAGAGCTGCATCGGTGTAGCGCGACCAGCAACGCATCCACTTGTTTGTAGTCAAGGAGCTTACGTTGGTCTGGTGGAAGGGCGGTAGCACCTTTTGTCATCCCATCGAGTCCTTGCATCGACGCCTCTGACTCATCCATCATCACCATCACGTCCGAAGAAGAGTTACTACTGTTGTTGCCGTTACGCTTCTGCAATTGTTGGTGGGTGAGAGGGATGCCTGTACCCCCGTCTTCCATGGGAGGGATGAGGTGGTCAATGGGTGCGATATCTTCATAAAAGATACGTTGCTCATCATCGTCGTAGTAATTCATCGTTTCGGCCAGGCGAACTGTGAAGAACTCCGCGGAACCTGAAGTGAACGTGAGCTGAGTGTCGACATTGGACTTCTGAAGGGCAGCCGTGAGGTCTAGCGGAGCTGGAATTTCTTGCCCACGATTCACGCTTGTCAGAAGGTTTTCGGTAAGCACGTAGATGCGCTCCGTTTCTTTTCTGAGCTGCTGGAACTGTTCCTTGACTTCTTGGGTGGGGTCGCCACGCAGCTCTGCCTGTTCACAAATTTGCCTCCATTTGCCCTCGACGCCTTTCTTGAGCCGAGTGCAAAGCTGTACAGCATTGTCGCACACCATGTTGATTCGCTTGGTGAACTCACCGCGTTCTGCTTCGGTGCTGAAGGCGTTCGTTTGCACCAGATGTTGCTCTTGGCGATGTTTGCACTGCTCCGCCGCAGAGACCTGTGTGGCTTTCTCAACCGGGACAATTTTCCCTTCCGACTCCGACCAAGACAACGCATTGCCACCGTGTCCACAGACTGTTAGCATCGGTGCTTGGGCACTCCCCATCATTTCTATTCCCACCGTCCGCAGAATCATGTTCACAATGGAGAGGCTGTTCACGGTGAGGTGCCCCTGGGCCTCGGGGGTCGCGCCTTTGCTCTCCATGGTCATCACGATGCGTTGAAGAACACCGATGATAAACTTCGCGTCGCTCACGAGACCGATGAGCCACCACTCGCACAAAAATCGCACGGAGGACCGGATCTTGAATCATGTTCACAATGGAGAGGCTGTTCACGGTGAGGTGCCCCTGGGCCTCGGGGGTCGCCCCTTTGCTCTCCATGGTCATCACGATGCGTTGAAGAACACCGATGATAAACTTCGCGTCGCTCACGAGACCGATGAGCCACCACTCGCACAAAAATCGCACGGAGGACCGGATCTTGTGAATGTCTGCGGGCGGTGCTGATGGATCAAACTTTTTCGTCATCTCCGCGAGCATCGGTTCCATATCGAATCCTTTCTTGACATGAACTAGCACCTCTGCAATGAACTCGTCGTAGCGTTGATGCAACGCTGAACACAGCACGGCGAGGGACGTGACATCGAGCACGCGAAGTGGCTTAGGGGACTCAAACAATACCGCGCCGACTCCTTGTGCCGTCTCTTTGACAAACATTTTAAGGTTGTAGGTGTTAAGCTCCGTCATCATACTCACTTCATGTTCGCACGCGTAAGTGCGAATTTTCTTGGCGAACATGGTTCCCTTCTTAAGGTCTGACTTTAGATCGCGGGGTTGGTTGCGAAGGGGCGGCGCTGCGTTTGCAGTGCGTAACGCTAACCGCTGAGCAACCACCGTTATGATCGATGAAGTGGTGTCTTGTTGTTGTTGTGCGGACGTTGCTGCTATTGCTGCTGCAGGCACTTCTGCAGGCGGTGCGTCAGACATGTTTGACGTTATGAAATACTATAAATATAGAAAATGGCGCTAAGTTCGCGTTAACGTTTGTTGGTACCTTTTGTGAGGGACAGACAAAAAACAAAGGAGAAAGTTTTGCGAAGTGATCGCACATTCTTTTTTGTGATCCAAACTTGAACATTTATTTTTCTTCAATGATGTGCGCTTTGGAAGGGGGAGTTGCCCGTAGCGATAAATATGCCTCAATTCATCCGAGACAAGTGAAAGGCGTACAGTTAATAGTTGTTGTTCTTCTGTTGGAGTGGTAAAGCAGGGTTTTTTTGTGTGCAGCGGCAGGGGCGAAGCTCCTAGCTGCTTTTTGTTGTTGCATGTTTGTTTCTGTGCTATATGTGTGATGTTGTGCATTGTTGTGCTCTATGGTGTGTGGACTTTGTATGGTGGTGACGAAAAGGGTCCACGTTTCCTCGTTGATAAGTGTGGCGGGACGCGTGATTTTTTTTCTCTTGTTACTCCTCGGGACGTAATTCAGGCAGTGTCTTGAGAATGAGATCGATGTGAAATTGGGTGAGTTTCTTGTGAAGTGCTGCTTCCACCGCTTTCTTGATAGACTTCAGGCCCTTCTGGTTGAATTGCTCCAAGGTCAGGGGGCTGCAAATGGCATGCAGTGTGTGGCGAATGGTGGCACTATCCTGATCGTCTTCATCTTCTGAATCCGGCGATGCCTCCTCCTCGGAGCGGCCACGCTTGCGATTCGGTGGCGACGGCGTAGGGGGTGACTGAATCGTAGGCGGTGGAGATCCTCTCTTCCTGGTGGTAGAGATGTTCTCTTCATCCACCTCTTCGTTGACAGCGGTCAGAAGCGATCTGCGAGGGGTCACCCCTGTGTTGTTCCTATCCTCATCTTCCTCCTCCTCCTCTTCGTTGCCTGCAGGCGCTGCTGAGGTCGACGTCGTCCCACCAAGCGACTTGCCGGGCGTGGCGCCGAACAACGGCGCTTTGAACGGTGGGTGTGCACTGATGGCGACGGAGGCATCCAGATACACGACATCAGCTGGGTATCTTGACGCGTCTCGCGGCTTCACAAACATTGTCGGCAGCATCACGGAGCCTGGATACGGTTTAAGGGCATCTGCCCGTACTGACCGTTGCCCAAGGCACTCAATCATCACCTTACTGGCCAAGTCGCACATGATGCGAGTGGAGGTGCTATCCGGGTCGAGACCGTCGTCGAATTGCTTCAGCTTGCGTAGCATCTCGCTGCAGAAGGAGGCGCAGTTCGTACCGTTGCGAAACAGCTCATCGAAGAGCAAATGCCACACACGTTGGTACGCCAAGAACCCACTTTCACGTTCGGAGGGCAAGAACGTATGATGCGCCAGGAAGAGGACCAGAGTTGGAATTGCGTTTTCCGCGTAGCAGAACCGCGCACGGGGATCTCCCAGAGGAATCTCACCGGCGGCTTGAGCAGCTCGCATCTTATCGCCGAGTGCATGAACGATGCTGCGCAGATGTTGATAACCGCTCTTGTGCTCCTCGCTGATGGCAGTGAGCAGCAGAAGGGCAAACACACGGACGTCAGATTTTTGCTTCGCAATTTGAATTTGGATCTTCCGCTGCAGCGCATGTCGTACGGTAGAATTATCCTCCGCAGTCAACACCAGCGCAATGGTCATCTCGTGGGAGATATCCAAGAAGGAACCATTTGGCTTGGCGACTAATCGAATCAACTGCTTGGCGATGGCGAACCGCTTCTTGCAGGCCCCAATCGTGCCGGTGCCGAGCTGCTTTGTCTCGCGATAGGCGCTCACCAAGTCAGCGGTGACCTTTGGAATCAGAATCGCCGCCTTTGCACCTCCTTGTTGAGATGCATATCGTGTCATAAGCTTTGCACACGCATCCACAATGCTGGTGGACATAGATGGGATTTGTAGCAGGTCATCTACCTTCTTCACTTTGGCATCAAGAGGATCGTCTTGGTAGGACGAGCGAACCGCCCCGAACAGAATCGGCGCTGTGACCTCTTCAATGAGCGACTCTGTCACGTGAACTCGAATCTTTGGCTGCACGCATGTGCCAAACACGGTGATTGCTTTGAGCCACGACGCAACCTGTGGTTGAATGGGCTGAGTCCCCTCGACTACCAGCAACAGCTTCTCACGAAGAGTGGCGATAAGCTGCGAGAAGGCTTTGGGATGATTGGGGAACAAGGCACAGAGGACCTTGGCGCTGCTCTTTGCAATCTCCGCAAATGGAGTTTGAATGATCATGCGACCGACAGAGACAATTAAGGACTTGGCTTGCTGCTCCAGTGTCGGTGACGTGACGACGGAATCCTCGATGCTTGCAGACGCCGTCAATGTGGCAAGGAGCGTGATGAGGAGCTCCTTGTGGGACTGAGCCTCAAGTTGACGAGCACGCTGTGCGTCAGCTACGGCGGCCTTGGTTGGGGCTTTTGAGCCCTTTGTTGGGCTCTTCTGGCCCGCAGACTCCGCCGCACTCAAGTCTCGTCCAGCCTCTAAGGTAAGTGTGTCCACGAGGATGGGGAACAGTTGTGTGACGAGTGGCGGCTGAGCAGCAAGAATGCATGCCGCAGCTCTCAGAGAGCCATGGCGTTTCGTGGGTGGCAGGGCACGCTCAACGGCTAGACGGGATGCCAGCTCCTCTCCGTGCACCCTGGACACTGGGAAGAACAAACGTCGGACCAATCCCTGCTGCACAAATGTGAACGCATCTCCTGTCAAGCGTCCTTGAAGCTTTTTCACAAGCTCGGTCGCAGCTGCATGACCGTCAGCTTGCGCCGCATCTCCTACCGCCGCCTCGAACGCCTTTGCTACACTATCGTCCTTAGTGCGGAAGATGGTGTCCCACTCCGCCTTCTTTGTATGCGTGATCGACTGAAGGAAGGTCAATAGCCGCACGACGTTGTTGCTCGCCTCCTTCCCCTCTGGGGTCGTGATGTTACCAATCCGTTTCACGTCCGCACGAAGCTCAAACAGCCTCTTCACAGCTTGGCGAAGGTTGCGTTTCTTCTCCATCAGGCGGAGCAAATGATCTAAGTTCTGCTCGGACAAGTCGCCACAAAGCCGGCTAAATGCGTCAATGAATGTAGACTTCTTCGCGGCGGCACGAAGGGCCTCATCGGAAACCTCCGCGTCGCCGTCGTTCTGTGCTTCCACTTCAAAGTCAAAAATGGCAATCGACTCTTTGGCATTCTTCGCCTTGCGCGACTTCCGTGCGGACTCAACACCATCCGCAACTTTGGTTGGGGGAGGCAGCATATCCTCCAACCCTAGCTCGATCGCCACGACGCCACCCTCAGCGTAGATGGAGAGGAACACCGCATCAGGGATCCACGAAAGGTTTGGGTGTCCACGATACAACTGCATGAGCTTCTCAGCAGCATGGGCACGCACCTTGGCGTGCTTATCCGCGCAGCGCTGGCCAATGGTTTCAAGAAGCACTTTGGGCACCGAGGACGCGACGCCTTCTGTGGCGGCAAGCTCACAAATCACAGAAATGGTGCTGCGTCGAACACCCTCGTCCCCGTCCACCAACTTCGCCTCGAGATGAGGGCTCAAGTATCCCCAGTTTGTCTCAGTTGGGAATTGAACAAGCGAAGACTGAGCAAACTTTAGCATTTCTTGCCGAACCACCGGCTTTGCGTCGGAGAATCTCGACAAGAATAAATTGTATGTTGGAAGAAAATGACGTGAAATGTCGGCCGAGGTGCTGAAAATTTTAGAGAAACCTCGAGCGGTGAGCAGTCGAACGTCCCCTGAGTCAACCGTGAGGCCTTGCTGCAGTTGAGGGAGCAGCTGTGATATGATTTGTCCACCAACTCGGGTTAATTCAATCGTCACCTCTAGAGCACCTGAAATACGTTTAAGGGCAGCGCGGCGCTCATTGATGTCACCTCCAGCGATGTCGACACGATTGAGCTCTTCCAACCCAAGGTCATATTGCTGCGTCACGTGGCTGCCAATGGCACTGCTTAAGTGCTCCTCGTTGCGGCGAAATACAGCAACCGCAATCGACGCACCGACAGGGTTGGCGTTCTTCTTCACCACAGAGATGGCAGAGAGCAGTAACTCCAGCTGCACCTCCGAGACAGACTGCGTCGCAGCGATACAGTCTGCGAGAACAATTGCAACACGTGATAACACCGAAGGATCCTCCTCCACAGAAGTGAAATCGTGCAGAAATGTTTGGAAGAGAGAATCCACGGCATCATCCGCGTCATTTGAGGACGTTGTTGCGGCGAGCTTTTGGAATGCGTGCGACATGGCGAGGCGCTCGATTGTGTGGCGCGCGTGCATGAGAAGAGCGGTGCTAGGCTTCTTCCCTGTGCGAATACGCTCAAGGACTGTACTGAAGAACTGCAATACAGCGCCGGCACGGGTGGACGCAAACGGCAGAGAGGAGGTTGAGGCCGTGGCATTTGCAAGTCGCAGTACATCCGCTAGAATGGACGCCACCACGGCTTGGATATCAGCGTTACCGGACTCGAGGTAGTCCTTCTTCACAAGTTCATCGATAAAAGCTTTCTCGAGAGGATAGGGTGCGTGCGCTTCGTCGAGGGCTTGATGAACTTCCAACAAGCGACTAAGTAACACGCCACTTGATGCAGAGCTTAAGAATGTTGCTTTGAGAATGCGAGAAACATCTTTTGCTGCTGCTGGGGTCGTTGGTCCAACAGGCGATGGTTTCGACTTTGCAACCTTAGTGGACATACGAGAATAGTCTCACTGTGTTTGTGTGTGTGTGTCTGTGTTTTTGTGTAATTAAGAGGCTTGCTCGTTGTTACGCTACTTCCTTGTACTAGGGCGAGCGTCCTATTTCTCTGTAAAATCTTCGCACAATTTATTGGGGAGCGTTGAAATCCCTGAGACATTTTTCAGCAAGAAAATCACGTGTGGGGTTTTTTTTTCTAAAAGCAAGATGGCACATACGTGCAATGC
>CYKH01000032.1:0-11250 GCA_001460835.1 Bodo saltans | reverse complement strand
ACGTGTCGCGTCGTCTCCTCCATACAAACGAAAGAGAATATGGAAGATCGCTCCACGCAAACCAAAAAAGCGCCACAAAACAGGACGATAGGGGATCTCAACTGCACAACCCCTGCCCCCCACAACAAAGATGCGTGTCATAGCCATCAATGAAACGGTGACAGAGAAACAGAGTTGATCTGAAAAAAAGCGATTCGACGAAATCCTCATGGTGGTTTGATTTCTTACTCGGGCTTGAAGAGTTCTTGGATCACGTCGGCGTACTTGATGTCCACCACGCGACGCTTCAGCTTCATGGCGGCAGTCAGGACGCCGTTCTCGGGGGTCCACTCGTCTGCAAGGACACGAACGTACTTCACCAGCTCGAAGGGCTTCTTGCCGCCAGCCTTGGCAGTCGCAGCGAGGGACTCGGCGGCCTTCTTCTGGAACTCGGGCTTCTTCAGGATCTCGGGGTAGGTGCCCTCGATGCCAGCCTTCTTCGCGAACGCGGTGGCCTTGCCCTCGTCAGTCAGCACAAGCGCACAGATATACGCCTTCTGCGAGTCAACCAGAATGCAGACACCGTTGGGCAGGGCAAGGTCGTTCAGCACGTACACAGACTCAAGCGAGTCGAGCGCAACGTACTCGCCGAACGCATTCTTGGCCAGTGCCTTCACGCGGCCAACAATCTTCATGGTGCCGTCAGGCTGGAACTCACCCACATCACCAGTGCTGAACCAGCCATCGGCGCTGAATGCCTCGGCGGTCTTCTCCGGCTGCTTGTAGTATCCCTTCGTGACCGTTGGGCCACGGATGCAAATCTCGCCACGGGGCTTGGGGTCTGTGTGCTTCCAGTCCTCAACGTCACGAAGCTTCACCTCGCAGACGGACACGAGGGCACCAATATTCTCAACCTTGGTCTCCCAGTAGCGTTGGATAGTCGTGACGGCGCAGGTCTCGGTGAGGCCATAGCCCTGGCCAACAGAGCAGCCAAACACAACAGTCAGGAACTCCTGCGTCTTGGCGCTCATTGGGGCACCACCGGAGATCACGGCGCGAACACGGCCACCGAGCAACTGCCGAGGGATCTCGAACACCTTGCTATCCCAGTAAGGAGTGTCTTTGCCTGAGAGGATGGCAGCCTTGCGGTCAGCGTAGGCACGATCGAAAACGCGACGCTTGAAGCCGTCAGGAAGCTTGGCCTCGACGGCCTTCTTGATGGTGTCGAAAATGCGAGGAACACCAACGAGCAGAGTGGGCTTGAACTCCTGCAAATCACCGTGGGGACGGGCAGAGGTGTTGGTCAGGGTGCGGGGGTTGCCGTAGCCAACCATGGAGCCGCGCAGCAAGAAGACGTTCTCAGCAGCGAACTCAAGGATGTGAGCAAGTGGAAGGTACGCAACGTAGCTCTCCGTCTCGAGATCCACACCAGCGGGGGTGAAGCCCGCCAAGCGTTGGCTGAAGCCCTTCACGCACGCAACGGTGTTACCGTGGGAGATCACCACACCCTTCGGGTCACCGGTGGTACCGCTAGTGTACATGATGAGCGCAAGGTCGTCGGGTGACTTGGGAGAGTTGATGGCGCGGCTGGACGCAGCGCCCTTGGCGATGACGTCGTTGAAGGAGACCGCCTTGCAGTCGCCAAGGTCAGTGTCTGCGGGCAGAGAGTCGGTGTAAATAAACGCGGGAACTTGAATGCCACGCGCCTTGCACACCTTGATGACGTTCTTCACAGCCTTGCCGTTGCAGAGCATCACGTGCACCTCGGCTTCCTTAATGGCGTACTCAAGTGCGTCCTCGCCAAGGTTGGCGTAGACGGTCACACCGGTGAGGGACTGGCTCCACAAGCCGTAGAGGGACACCATCCATTCATAGCGGGTCTCCTCGTACAGACCAACACGGTGACCAGCAGGGTAACCGAGTTCGACGAGACCTTTGCCGAAGTTAATCATCTTATCCCACATTTGAGAGTACGTCAAGTACTCAGTGGGCTTCAAGTGGATGAACTCCCAAGGCTTCTTCTTGCCGCCCTCCTCGATCTCGCCCTTCTCGAGGCGGTCAATGACACGGTAGGCCATAGCTCGCTTGTTCTTGCGAGCATTCACAGACTCCAGCAGCACATCCACCAACGACGGCTTTGTGGGCCCGTCACCGTAGTACTGCGCGAAGATGCCGTCCATGGTGATGTCCTTCATGGAGGGGGAGCGGCGGATGCGGCTCTCGGTGGCGGTGGCCTCGCCAATCTCAACGGATGCCGAGGGACCCTCGATGATCTTCTTGATGTGAACGTTGGGAGTCTCCTTCCATCCGTTGCAGCTGCTTAAGCAGGAAATGACACAACCACCCATCTTCTTATTTTGATGAGAATGGATGTTTTGTAATATGAATAAATAACCTTCGACGATAGTTGGGGGGGCTTCTTTTGGGTGAGGATGAAAATAGTCCTGCAATCCAAAAGTTCTATGGGTGGTGAAATCGAAACAAAGAAAGCAAAATCGTGATTGAGAGAACAGCCAAGTGCAGTACTCGAAGGTATTGTGTTCGTATTTTGTATCGCCTACTTGCTTTGTTTGATCCCCTCTCGCTTCTCTTGAACCACTTTGGGCTTGCGCATTTGAAAGCCGAGGGAGAAATAAAAAGAATCGGCGAAATTGAACATGGTACATGTCGAGGGAGATTGTGGTTAGCGTGGAGGAGAGGGCAAGGGATAATACAGACTGTAATTGGCAGGGACACCTCCCCCACGCACTTAGTTCAACTTCGTTTCAAAGTCGCGTCAGCGTCGGCCTACCACGGGAATTGCTGCACTCGAAAAGTGCGAAAAGGTAGGGCCCTGTGCGCCTTGGCGCTGCTCCAGAGTTATGTAACCGTCGAACATACGTTGGTAAGAAAACAAAGGACGAGAGACACGAGCGCTGTGTGGCCGAGGTATCTCGCGCTGCTGCTGCTGCTGCTGCTTTTGTGTCGTTGCTGCAGCCGACGTGCGCTGACCACCGCCATAAGCGGCCTTGGTTTCTTCCTTCTCCTCAGTGACGGCGCTACCACCGCCTCGAACGTGGAGCGCTAAATCTCCCGACACACTTGTTCCCACAACAGCGGTTGGCAGCTCTGTTTGCAAACCGCCGCCTCGTGGAGGTGAAAGTGGAGGCGCAAGACGTCCACCAGCAGTTTTTGGCCTCCTCTTTGGTGACGACGTTTGCTGCTCATTTTGCTTGTCGGAAAGGTCTGTGGTAACGCTGGCCCCATGGATGGAGCCGCCGGCGCTACCTCCAGCGCGAGAGGCAGCGTGGCCCCTGTGCATCGTTGCCGTTGGAATCAACGATTGGAGAACTTTCGAGTCGAGTGGAGTGCGGAAATGATTTTCTCCTGTTTCCACCTGCACAAGACGAATGAGGCGTTTGATCGTTTGCATGTCTCGTACAGGTGGTGGTGGTGGCGCGGGCACCTTGGTCATCGGCTTCTTCAATGAATCTCCTGTTGGAATGCTTGCGTTGGGTTGCGGCGTCGCATCCGCCGCCGCGCGTGACGCGTGATGTCCGCCATCGGCGTCGCCTTCCGGAGAAGCAACTGCGGGAAGGGTGTCGTGCAAGAACACTCCCTTGTCACGCGTAAATACTGCAGTGACTGGGATCACTTGACCGCATCGATGTCTTCGTTGCTGGCGCGCTGCACTGTGCGCTGAAGCATCCCCAAGTAGTGTTCCAAAAATATCATTTTGCTGTCCTCCAGCATTGCCTGTCGACGATGCAAGTGCAGCAACGTGAGCCGTTTTTTTTTTTGTCACGCGTAAATACTGCAGTGACTGGGATTACTTGACCGCATCGATGTCGTCGCTGCTGGCGCGCTGCACTGTGTGCTGACGCATCCCCAAGTAGTGTTCCAAAAATATCATTTTGCTGTCTTCCAGCATTGCCTGTCGACGATGCAAGTGCAGCAACGTGAGCCGACGTTGAAGCTCCCAGCGATGTAGAAGACGATCCCATCACGGACTCTTTCATAGTGTAGGGCACCACTGTCGCGCCCCGCGGCGTCGTCACATTCGCAGATGATTGTGGTGCAATTCCAGCAGATTGAACTCGCACAGAACTGCTCCAGAAGGGCTCTTTATGTTGCTTTGTGCTGTCCACTGCCCTAGGGGACGAAGCAAGGTGATGTTTGCTAGGCTCAGAGCCATCAGTATCAAGAGGAACGTTTCCATGCTCTCCTGCGAGGAGCAGAACACGCCAGCGAAGTCTGTCGATCCGTTGTTTGCCATTGACATCCTTTTTTTGTTGATAATGTGACCCAGAAATTGGTCGACTAACGCGGACCTGAGGCTGATTCATTGGAACACTGAGAGCCGCAGGAGGCGGCCCCTGAAGTCCCAGCCATTCTCCTGCAGTGACTTTTGCAGGCATCATGCTACTGGCTGTCTGGTCTTTATTTCCCCACAACAATACAAAAAAAAAAGGCATTGGCTGAACCATCGAGTAATCGCGCACAACGAGAGCGGCAATGGACTGAATGGAGACAGCATTGTAAAAGAAAGTGCAACGAACGAAAACTGGAGCGGGGGGCGAGAGAAAAAAAAACAAGTAGCGGGCACAATCAAACTATCACTCCGCCCATTGTGATATTGGTGCCACACCGCTCAACTCCCGATAGGTTCGTGAACCGCATTTGCGTCTGATGCAGCACTGTGCCGCAAAGGTCCGCGTGGCTTAAGTTGCAGTGCGTCAGCACTGTCCTGGAAAAGTCACACTGCAACGCCCTCAGTCGAGTCATGTTGGAACCAGTAAAATTGCAATCAGTCACAACAGCGCTTTCAAAGCTGCAATCCGTGAAGGTTGAGTCCAAGCACAGCGCGTGACGGATGGTACTCCTCGAAAAGTTGGATCCTGAAGCATCCGCTTTCGTGAAATTCGTTCGCGAAAGGTCCGCATGGGAGAAGTCGCACGACAGGAGCGAACACCACTCAAAATTGGTGTTGCTGAGGTCGAGTCTGGCAAATGAAATCCCATTGAGACACATGCCACGAAGGCGCAAGCCCATGTCAGGCGGCATCGTGCGTAGCGACGCTAGCAAGTCGTTCCTTGTGCAACAAGCAGGAGGCATCCACTTCCGCTTGGGAGGCTCCCCACCGCCTGTTGTTCCCAGTGATGGTTCATGAACAGTTAACTTGTCAACTGGCGGTGCGGCCGATGTTGCTGTCGCTGGCTCCTCATGGTTGTACTCTTCGTGTTCATCACAGAGCAAGTCGGCCACTTTTTGAATGCCAAAGTACTCTGCTTCGAGCCGGACACCTCGTTTACTGATACCTGAGTCCAGCACTAGCTCGCCGCTTCGCAAGTATTGGATAAGAGGAGCGACATATTGTGGCGACCTATCAAGTAAGTACGGAGCAAGTGGGTGCGTGTGGTTGCGAGTGAGCGAACGTTGAAAAAAAATTGCTTCTTCATGATCACGATCATGAGCATCACCGAACATCAAGTCTAGTAATGATCCAGGTGCTGAAGCTGACACTGTGGAGCGCTTGACAATAAAAATAGTGGCGTCGCACTGCAGTGCAACCCAATCGTCGGCGAGCTTCGGCTCCATAGACCTCTCCTTCAATCCACAATGAACAATGACAAAGGCAGCGGTAATAAATGGCAACATGACTCGCGAGTAACACATCATTTTAGCATTTTTGTTGACTTCGTCTTGTGTGAGCTATGTTGGGGTTTTTTGTTGGTCGTTTGGGTTGTCGTCACGCAGAATTATCAATGTGAAGGGTGGGGGAGGTTTTCTATGAGAATTTCTCTCATTGTTGTTTTGTGTGTTTTTGTGTGTTTTGTATGTTGCGCCTCGCTTTCATTTTCGTTTCGTGGGCTTGTACGGGATGATGTGAGCGGCCTTCTGTTCAGGACACGCCGCGCACTTATCCGACTTGATGGTGGGTCCTAAAACCATCAAAACCTAAGGTGCGTCGTGCTAGAAGTCGCTGCAACATTGACGGCCGAAACGGACTTCGCAGAAGTCAGTATGAATTTCAACAGGTTGATCTCGACGAGTTTTTGGGAGTGTGGTTTGTGTGTTTGTTTGGTTTTGCATTTGTTTTTGGGGGTTTTGAGTTTTCCGCATCAATCAGCAGGGTGTTGTTGTTGTTCTTTGTATCGTGTGGGGAGAGGGAATTGAGAGAGGGGAATTTGTAAAATGAAATAGAACAGCGCTTTTGACCTCACGCAGCGGGTGTTGCGGCGGTTGGTTCAGTGGCCTCTTTGGATTGTCCCTCATCCTTCGGTGCGTCCTCGCCATCGCTGCCACTGCCATCTTCTTCTCCAGCAACGCCTCCCTTCTTTCGTCGTCCGCGTCCTCCGCGGCGACGGCGTTTTTTCTCTGTTTGCTCCTCGCCTTCAACGATTGGTGTCTCTGCAGAACCATCAGCGTTGGCAGTTGTCGGCGGTGTGGGAACATCAGCCGACTTCGGTTTCTCGGCTTTCGTTGCCTCCCGCTTGGGCTTTGGTTCAGGATCGCTCTTGGGCTTCGACTCCGACTTCTGGATCGCCTTCTTCTTCTCATACGAAGTCCAGCAATCTTCGCAGAAGAAGTCGCCAGTTGATCGCCGGCTTGCCTCACGATGTCCTTTACCGAACTCTCCGCACTCCTTACAGAATTCGGAGCCTGCCTTCGCCCAGCACACGTAGCAATAACGCTTGCCGTCACGGTCGTCAAGTCGGAGGTCTTCGGTACGCTTGGATTTGCTGCATTCTGCACAACTTAGTGTCTCCTTTTTGGGACGGTCCGAACGTTGCGGTTCGCTGGGAGGAACGATGTCAGATGTGCGAACAACGCTCACCGCAGATCCTACGACGGCTTCCAGCATCTGCAAGTCACCGCGCTTTTCTGTGCTTTGAACCTTGGCAGTTGGAACCAATCGCTGAAGCAGCGCCAGGTTGGATGCTGGTGGTGTATCTTTGACAGGTGAATCTTGCTTCTTCATAGCACGCTGAGGCGCGGCAGTAGTGGCCGGAGTCTCCAATGCAGAACCAAAGCCACCGCGAGAAACGGAGTCGGCCTTGGCTGGTGTTGGCAGTGGTGTCGCAGTTGGTGCTGCTGGCGGAGGTTGAACAGCAGTCCCGAGCAAGTTTTCTTTCGAGGTTGTACTTTGGGGAACAAACTTTTCCGCGATAAGCCATTGAACAAGCCGAGAGCGAGCGATGAGGCAATTTTGGACTAAATCGTCAACAAACGACTTGTAAGCGGCGCGAGAAACGTCGTAGCGCGCACGATGGAAAGTCCAATGATGCTCACCACTGTTCTCAAAGCTGAGGCCACAAATGCAAAAGCATCCCTCAACAACGTCATTGCGGCGGACCTCGACAGTTTCGTTTACAAGACGGACGTAACGCTTCAGATCTTTGTCATACGCTTCAAGGGTGAACACCTTTGTTGCTTGGGGTGTTGGAGCATCGAAGCTTGCAGAAGTTTGGCGTGGCATCTTCTCTGGAGTTTGAGGTTCAGGCGGCTGGGAAATACTTACAAGAGGGCCCAAGCGTAAGTCGCAAGTGATGGCTTGAGGTGGACGCCACATGAATGTCGCTTGAGCGTTCTGGTGAGGCTGCAAAACAAGTCCATCACTGGGGTAATCAAGTGGCTCCAAGAGGTCAAGGGACTTCTCCCACGCCTCGCAGCGTTGATGCACGACGACACAGTCGCTCGTTTTCTGGAAGAATGCCGAAGCCTCGTGGCAAATGCTGCTCCCAAGACGCTCTTGGCGCTCTTTCCACGACGCAAGTCGGACCAAATTTGTTGCTGGGCTCGAGGCCTCGCTCCAGTAGAGCACATCGTAAACAATAAATTTCTCCTTTGTGCGATCTTTTGTGAGTCTCACAAGATCACCATCAAGGATGAAGCGACCCATGCTGCCAATAGGCATTCCAAGCCAAGCGTCAGGACTCAACTTGAGAATTGACTTCATGTGACGAGGAACAAGGTAAAGCCCTTGGCCGTCGTAGACGCACACGTGTTTCGTTCCATCGACCTTGCGGCGAACGGAGTAGTGTTGGCGAAGCTGGTTGATTTTGTTGTGGTCTTCGAGCTCCCGGCTTGAAAGCGGGGTGTAATCAGTGAAGCCAGGGAACTTATTTTCCCACCACTGAGCAGCACCGGTGGCAGGCTTGATCAGGGAGAAGAGGGTTGACATTACACTGCAGTACTCCTGGTAAGAATCAACAACAGGCGTCGATGAGTCGGAATATGCAGACCAGGTTGGGGACCGAATTTGATGCGATGGTTGAGCACTGCATCCAAGGACCATGGTTCGCACTGACTGGGCAACGCCGTCTTTGGTCTTGGTCCCATCGACTGCTCGGTAAAGTCCACAGCTTCGTGCGGTTTCCACGATACGAGCTTGAGTCACGCGATGAAATTTCAATTTTTCCGCTAGCTCTTCACCACCACCCATCCGACGCATCAAGATCTCTTCATCTTTGACCTCAATGCCCACAACGCCTGTAAGCTGCAGTCCCTTGCTTCGCAAGAGGGTGGAAACATAAAGTAAGTCTTCGACACCACGACAGTTCTTGTCGATCAGGAGTCCCTTGATTCGCTTGTCTGGGAGGTGCTGCGTGGCAAGAAGCTGATCGACACGATTGGCAAGAGCGTCGTACACCTCTTTTGTGCTTTCCCAAAATGCAGGTCGTCGCTCGGCGTCCTTGAGGTGATCGCTGCCCGAGAAAAATGACCACGACATATTGTCGGCAGTGAGGCTTGCAACAGCTTCACGACCAATAGTCGTCTTTCCTGACGATGGAGGTCCAACGAGCAAAACGCAGCAAAACTTTGGGGGCTCTTTCGAGCGTAGTGCGACGAGTGAGGCATTGCCAACGTTGACGGAAGGCGATGGTGGTGGAGCGAAAAACAACGGACTTGGGGGCACACCAAATGGTGGAATCCCACTTGGCAAGCCGCGAGTCGGGCCAAATATCATGGGATTCAGAAGAGGTGACTGCATTGGTGGAAGCACAGGGCGTGTGGCTGAAGGAATGCGCTGGAGCGGAGGCGGGGCTGCTGCCTGCGTTGGAGCAGCATCCTCAAACTTGGGCTGAAATGCCTTTGCATTTGCATTCAATGATTTTTGAGGGGAAGGACCATTTGACTCTGGATTAGAGGACATTTTCTATTCAAGAAATTGAAACAAAAGCAATGGGATCCAATGCGATAAACCAATGCGATGAACCAATGGAAAAAGCTTCAAGAGCATTGGATCACTGCACTCCAACGTAAACGTCAATCCACCTCACTATTCGCAACATCGCATCAGGAACCGCATCTAACACACAAAAGCATCGCGAGACATCCAAAAAACAGCATATCGACACAACACACGTTCTAGTGAGGGGCGAGCAAAGACTCACAGTAAAATAACAACTCATGAAATATTGCTATCTCTCAAAAGGTGCTTCTCATCTTTTTGTGCTTGTCGTTTGTTGTACATATTTGGTTGCACTAACTATTGGTCACATACAATTTCACAAAACTAAAACGCCGGCGCCGGACACAAGAAATCCTTTTCGTCTTACCGAAGGAACGTAGGTGATACGTTTCAGCGATGTGGTACGATGAAACTAGACTCATCAGGGCATTTTAATCTCGCTGTTCTTGTTTTTCTAGTCCGTGAGCGTGTATGCGTTCCTAAATCTCGTAACTGCGTCGGGGTCTGCGTCGTGCTACATTGGGGCCTCTCTCGGGGGGGCCATATTTTCGGCCAAAAACGGGAAAAATGTCATATCTTGAACAGGAAATGCCTATATGTAGTGCCGCGTAGCGCATTCGAAAGCTGGATCGCGTGAATTAAATGTTGTGAAAGTAAATATGTTCTTGTCATACTTCTCGCTTTTTTCTTGTTTTCTTTTTCTAGGACTTGAGGTACTCATCACCAACCGGCTTTTCCGACCCTTGGTCGCGCTACGGTAACGCCACAGTAACCACAGTAACGCCACAGTAACGCCACAGTAACGCACAGTAACGCCACAGTAACGCCACAGTAACGCACAGTAACGCTACAGTAACTCGAGCCCCGCAGGGAAAAAAAAAAAAATTCCCCTTTATGGCCTTAGAGTCAGCGAAAATTCTCTTGCAAATGATCGATGAAATCGAAGGGAACGGAGAAGCTTGTCGAATGCTTTACTCGACTGACAAGAATCTCACGAGCCCTTACGTCGCATTCACGACCTATTTCGTGACGCAGAGGAATGCGACTGCAGTTTCTCCATAGACTCAGAGGATCAGGAGGCTCGCAGAGTAGTGCGAAAGAAGGCCTTTGAAAGCCTAGTGGCGCTGTTCTATCTCTTGTTTCCGGGTTCTGCTCTCACTATGTTCAAAGTACCAAAAACACAAGAAAAGTAAAGTAAAGAAATGACACGGTCAGCACTCATTGGTGGTATGAAAAGTTGCAACTTCTTGATGGTAAAAACCTTATCTGCCGAAGGCCCGGCCTTGCCCATCCATTCAACCCATATACCCCTGCTTCGACTCTCCTTCTCTTGGGATTGTTTTTGACGGTTGACCATGGCTTCCGATGCTGGTGACCTCAAGGATTGGTGGGCGGCGACCGCATTGGTCACGGCCAATGGTTCTGCATCGACTGAGGAGCCTAAGTTCCATGCCGTCATTTCTTGCAGTGTCCATCTCTTGGACAACTGCATCATAGCCGCGGTGCTATCGATGCTTATCGCCCCCCAGCCCAACGCACTGGCGTCCGTGAAGACAGTGATGTCTGTTTCACGTGTGCCGTGGTGGACTGGGCATGGGGCGTTTGTCGCTCCCAGCGACACCCAGGCGTGCATCTGGTGCCGCACCTCCCGCGTAGTGCTCGCCTATAAAATCATAAGACGTAACCACTTTGACCAACGGGTCTTTTACCCGCGCCCCCGTGTGAGCACAACGGGCCAGGAACAGTCGTGCTGCCTGCTCCACCACCTGGGGTGTGTCGGCTTGGTACAACACATTGTCGACGCATGTCGACTGTGTGTGTGGTTCTTGTAGAACCAACGTGAGATTGGAGATCGCATCTGTTACCGCTTCCGCTATTTCGCAGGAAGGTCTGTAACCCATAGGTATGACAGCTAAAGTCCGCTCCTCTGCTCCGCATTTAACACCGAAAAATTTCCTGATGTCTTCGTGCAATGGTATTTGGTCGAACCATGCACTAAAATCAAACTGGCAGGCATGGACAGCATACGTCGTGGCGTCCTCCGCCACGACGTATGCTGTCCTTGGAAGTGTACTTCGTCGTTGTGAATAGCAAAT
>CYKH01000030.1:0-32823 GCA_001460835.1 Bodo saltans | reverse complement strand
TTTGCAGTGCACCGTCGACACCACCGTCGTCAAAGGCCTCAACACAACGAGCAGCACAAGCTGCGTCAGCAGCACAAGCACAGCAAGCAAGCTCCACGCACGGCACTGTGCCTCGGACCCACTCAGTCCACTCACCACAGACAAGCACGCCACGGCGACGAGGCAACCGGCATCTAGCGCACCGTAGCGCAGGTCGCAGTACTCAAGCAGCACAACGCGGGCAGACTTCAGGAGTCTGTCCTCCTCCTTCCCGTCGGTTGACGCCCACTCATGCGATCGACGAAACATTTTCTCGAGGGTAGTTCTTTTGCTGGGCTTCAGTGTAAACTCAGACGAGTCGAGTAGCACTCCATTCGAGTTAGGCTCAACAACGACAGAGCAACGCTCGCATCTCCATCCGGCCGAACGTACTCTGAGCAACAGTGCTAGGAATCCACAACATGGCAACACGGCAACCATCAGACCCAATACCGCAAGCACAACGTCAGTGCTGGCACAAACACTCCTGCCAGTGCTCACACGAGCAAGAAGAACCACACAAGCGGAGGTCGTGGACGGTACAATCAACGCCAGCACAGGCAGCAGCGACGACTTTTTTTTTTCACACAAGCGGAGGTCGTGGACGGTACAGTCAACGCCAGCACAGGCAGCAGCGACGAGGGCAGGCAGAATGCGCGTGTGCTCTGAATGAACGAGGCCCTCGTGACACGGGCCCACAACAGCACGAGCAACAACAGAACAGCAGCCACTGCAGCGACCAGCACAACGTTGCTCGCAATCGCACTCCGCGCAGCCGCATCCACGGAGCCCTCCGTACGAGAAGACTCACAGACGACCACATTCAAGTCTATCACACCACGGATGACCGCAGACTCCGCATCACCATCACATAGGATCATGTTACGCACTGTCATCACACGTGCAAGGGAAGCTCCTGACGCCACACCGCCAGTGAACACAGATGCTATCTGTAAGTACCGACCGACAACATCCACCATCGCAGCAACGTCCCCCCGTGGAGCCCCAGCCACGTGCACTGTAATCTGCACCACCAGCACTGCTCCACCATCGCACAAGGCAGTCATTGTAATCCCAAACGTTTGAGGCAACAGCAGCGGAGCCGACGCATCGAGCCACCCACTATCACCACCACCACCATCTGGGGGCTGCATCAACACAATCACAGTTGTGTTGGAAGGGTTGACCGTCGCGTTGACTCGCCTTCCATCGACCATCACGTTGTTGTGATCGATGACCCAGTGCACAACAACAGCGCCGGAGGGACTTTGGAACGACACATTCAGCGCCAGCAGCGGGGCAGTGCTGAGTACACTTCGTGCAACGGGTAACGTGGTGATGGAAGTGGTTGGGACGCCTGTTGTTGGATCGATTGCGGTGCTGACTGCTTCGTTTTGGTCCGAGAGGAGAACAACCACATCATGCTGATTGATGCTGCTGTTAAGAAGTGGTGACAGTGACACGTTCACGTCGGTGACATTCACGTCGCACCGTTGCCAAATTGTTGTTGTTGGGTTCACTGAAGCAGAGAGCTCGTTGGAAGGCGTGAAGGGCATAGGTTCATTGTCTGCGGGGGAAATAGATTCAGAAACACTCCTGCTGCTGGCGGACCTGCTCAACATCTTTCTGTTGAGGGGCTTACTGGATGAGGTGCTGCTAGGTTCTGTCCGTGTCGACGACGGCGACGCCAACGTCTGGTGTGTTGCTGTTACTGTGCTACCTGTGGCGTTGCTGCTCCATGTCAACGAATCCATGTCTCTTGTCTCTATCCCTTCGTTTGCATGAGTCTTGGACGGCGGGCTCCTAGTGAGCGTTGCCGTGACTGTTGTCAACCACTGACAGTAGCGAGGCCACGGTTGACCAGCACAAGTGTTTTGTACTGCACCGCCGCCTCCTCGCCCACGCAACTTTGTCCCACATGTGTCCAGCATCATCGGTGGGGAATGTGTGGTGGTGAACACTGGAATGGCACCACTAAGGCAGTTCTGATCTACAGCAAGCGTCACAAGCGACGTCAAGGCTCGCCATTCGCTCGGAAGCCGCCCTTCCAGGCTGTTGGAGCTCAAAGCAAGAGTTGTGAGCTCCGTCATGCTTGACCACTCTGGGGGGAGCGTGCCAGTGAGGCTGTTAAGGCTCAGGTAGAAGATGTTTAGTGCCGTCATGTTTGACCATTCAGGCGGCAGTGTGCCGCTCAAGCTGTTCGAGTACAGGTAGAAATACGCGAGCTGTGTCATGCTCGCCCATTCACGAGGAAGGGTGCCACTGAGACTGTTAAGCTGCACATTCATAGATGCTAGAATTGTCAACGCCGACCATTCGGCAGGAAGGGTACCACTAAAGCTGTTGGAGTTCAGGTATAGGTACGTGAGGCGCTGATGCATCCCGGTCCATTCAGCAGGAAGTGTCCCGCTGAGGCTGTTGTACGCAACGGAAAGCAGAGTAAGCCGCAGCATCGCTGACCATTGCGGGGGAAGCGTGCCGCTGAGGTGGTTCGAGCTCACATCAACTTTGGCGATCATTGCCATTCGTGACCATTCGGGTGGCAGTGTGCCACTGAGGCTGTTGCCCCACAGGTAGAGCGTAGTGATCCGTGTCATGTTTGCCCATTCCGCAGGAAGTGTGCCGGTCAGGCTGTTGGGGGCCAACCCAACGTCGATCAGATTTCTCATGTTCGACCATTCAGGAGGCAGCGTGCCACTGAGGCTGTTGCCCCACAGGTAGAACGTAGTGAGTTGGGTCATGATCGACCATTCTGAGGGAAGTGTGCCGGTGAGGCGGTTGCTGCTAAGCTGTAAGATGATCACATTTTTCATGCTCGACCATTCGGGTGGCAGTGTACCGCTCAGACTGTTACCCCACAAGAAGAACGTAGTGAGTTGGGTCATGATCGACCATTCTGAGGGAAGTGTGCCGGTGAGGCGGTTGCTGCTAAGCTGTAAGTTGAACACATTTTTCATGCTCGACCATTCGGGTGGCAGTGTACCGCTCAGACTGTTACCCCACAAGAAGAGCGTAGTGAGGTGGGTCATGTTCGACCACGCTGGGGGAAGTGTGCCGGTGTACCTGTTGGATCCCATCGCGAAAGTTCTGAGGTGTGTCATCGTCGCCCACGAGGCAGGTAGCGTGCCAGTGAGGCTGTTGGAGGTCATGTCGACGGTGATTAACGTCGTGATACTCTCCCAAGTCGAGGGAAGCGAGCCAGTGAGGTTGTTATACTGCACGTAGAAATACGCGAGAATTGTCAAGGCCGACCACGCGGCAGGAAGGGTACCACTAAAGCTGTTGGAGTTGAGGTCGAGGTACGTAAGGCACTGATTCATGCCCAACCACTCTGGGGGCAGTGTCCCGCTGAGGCTGTTGTATGAAAGAGAGAGTCGGGCGAGTGGTTTGATGTTCTCCCATTCTGGGGGAAGCGAGCCAGTGAGTCTGTTAGAACTTACATCGAGTTGGATAAGCCAAAATATGTTTGACCACTCAGGCGGCAACGTACCGCTGAGGCTGTTGGACCACAGGTAGAGATATCTAAGTAGTTTGAAACTCTGCCACTCTGGAGGCAGTGTGCCAGTAATACTATTGGAGCTTAGGCTGAGTTGCACGAGCTGTGACATATTCCCAAGCGATGCAGGCAACGTCCCGGTGAGGTTGTTGTTGGGCAAATCTATTTCCTGAACATCGTTGTAGTAACAATAGACGCCATACCAATTTGTTAGGCACGACGCGGGCGTTAGAGACCACCCATTGTTGTGCGTCCATCCTGCGCCGTTGGTGGCGTTGTAGAACTCCATCATCAGGGAATAGCGATGCTCGCAGCCACACATAGGTGTTGACAGTGTGGAAAGAGGGATGCATAGTATGAGTCCCAAAGCAGCCCAAACGGTAAGAAAGGGCATCTCTGCGCTGTGAGAGCCTTAATTAGAAATCAAGAACTTAAACTAAAAAAAAAAAACAATTACGTAAGGGAAAGAAGTGAATCTGGACGTAGATATTGTGACAAACTCTGCCCTTAGCTTTTGCATAGGTTTTGAGAATCGAAACACAAGCAACTAACAAAGCAAGATAACAAACAAAACAAGACTTCAAAAAAATCACCAGGAGCTCTTATAAACTACCTGTCGGAGGTCAAGGTTCAATTGAGCCAGTAGGCCTGCAATTTACGCGAAAGAAACCGGTCCCCTTAGTCCAGTGGAGCTATGATGATGATGATGAATACTCAAGCTGTTGGACCACAGGTAGAGCTCGGTAAGCAGCGTGAGTCGCGACAGTTCAGCAGGAAGTGTGCCGCTGAATCTGTTGGAGCCCAGTGAAAGAATTGTGAGCATTGTCAAATTGGCCAAACTAGCGGGAAGTGTGCCGCTGAGACCATTCTTTTGCAAGTAGAGACCAGTAAGCTGTGTCATGCTCGCCCACTGAGGCGGCAGCGTTCCACTCAAGCTGTTCCCGCTCAGGTCGAGGTTGGTTAGTTGTGTCATACTCGACCACTCGTAAGGAAGCGATCCGGTGAGGCTGTTGGAGTACAGGTAGAGCGTGTTGAGTTGTGTCATGCTCGCCCACTGCGAGGGCAGTGACCCGCTAAGGCTATTGGTGGTCATGCTCAGATCAGTTAGTTGTGTCATACTTGACCATTCGGATGGCAGCGTCCCGCTTAAGCTGTTGGAGGAGACATCTACCACCGTGAGCTGCGTCATGTTCGACCACTCAGGAGGCAGCGTCCCGTGGATCGGATTGTAGCTCACATCCAGCACAGATAGGAGACGCATATTCGACCACTGAAAAGGCAATGTTCCGTTGAGAAGATTTTGCTGAAGGTAGAGACGGCTCATCTTCTGCATGCTGGACCATTCAGGGGGTAGTGTTCCGACTAGACCTGCCGCAAACAAATCAAGGACAGATATTTGTGTCATTCCGGACCACTCGGTAGGAAGGGTCCCACTCAAAGTGTTGTAGTGCAGAGTGAGCCCAGAAAGTGACGACATGTTCGACCATTGAGGGGTGAGCGTCCCGCTAAGACTGTTGGTGCTCAGTTGGAGATCTGTGAGCAGTGTCAGCTTCGACCACGCGGACGGTAGCACTCCGCTGAGACTATTGGAATACAACTGTAGACTTGTCAGCTCCGTCATATTCGACCACTCAGGAGGCAGCGTTCCGTTCAGTTTGTTTTGGTACAAGTACAGTTCAGAAAGCTGCGCCATGCGTGACCACTGCGGGGGGAGAGTGCCGACGAAGGTGTTGGAGTACAAGTAGAGTTCTCTTAACTGCGTCATGTCCCCCCACTCCAGTGGTAGCGTCCCGCTGAGGCGACTGCCCTGAAGTGAAAGAGTTCTCAGTTGCGTCATGTTCGACCACTGTGGAGGTAATGTTCCCGTGAGACTGTTGTAGCTCACGAAAAGGTACATAAGTTGGTTTGCCCAATACAGAGGCAGTGTGCCGCTGAAGCTGTTGGCGTGGAGGTAGAGGGCTGTTAGCCGTGTCAAACTTGTTAGCTGAAGGGCCAATCCCGCTCAGGGCGTTGATGCCAAAGTCCAGGGTAGTCAGATTTGTCAGGTTCCAAAACGACAAAGGCAATGTGCCTGCTAGACTGTTCTCATGTAACGCCACCACCGTCACATCACTCCCATCACACGTCACGCCGTACCAACCAGTAACACACGCAGAGGGCGTCGTGCTCCACCCAGAGTTGTTGAACCACCCAGCACCGTTGGTGGCAGTGTACAAGTCCATCAGCAGGGAATAGCGGTGCTGGCAGCCGCACATGCCAGCAGACTGCGCAGTGGACATGCACAGAGATAAGACAAGCAACAACAGAAAATGAAGTTGCGCGACCCAACATGAGAATGGACTGGTCGCAACGAACACCAAAAACGAGTTTATCTAATTAATAAGCACAAATGAAACGCTGCGTACATCCTCTCTTTTTTCAAAAAAAAATGATAAACTTTACGCGTAAGAAGCCATCCGCTAACTGGCAAAAGAAATCTTGCAGTGCAACATGACATTATTTTTTTTTTTTCCGTAAAGTGTTCAATGTTGATGGCTCAGGGAATTGAATGGAATCAAAAAAAAAACATGATCACGAAAAAGAAACACCCCGCAGGTTCTAATGTGCTAATAATAATTACGCCCAATCTCCGGTAAAACTTTTTTTTAAAAAAAAAAGGCTCTAAATCAAACTGCTCGTGTTCTTTGCCTGATTCTTAGGTCTTCTTTTTCGCCACCTACTATGGCGTCGATAAGAATTTTTTCCCTCCACTTTACGTTTTACATGCGTTCTGTTGCGTTTCTCCCTTTTCTTGCCTTTTGCGAATTGCTAGTGTTGAGACTGGAGTGAATCTTTGTTGGTTTGCCTTGATTGCCTTTGGATTGCCTTTGGATTCACTTTGGATTCACGGTACGAAACGCGTTCGTGCGACGTCGTTTTGTTTTGTTTGAGCGACACCACAACAACACGAAAGGCAGAGCCTTCCCCTCACAGCGGGTTGCGCATCGTGGTGCTAGTGGCGGTGGTGGTGTTCGCAAGAATCTGCGCATAATCAGACAATGTACGATTCACTCCATCGTCATCGATACATCGGTTTTCCTCGCCTTCATCCTCCCCTTCTCCTATCATCAACAGTGCAGCACCTTGATCATCCCAGTACAGTTGCTCGATGCCCTCTAAATTATATGCACCAACTTCTAATGCTTGTAGAGGGTTGACGTCTTCATCATCATCGGAGGCATCCTCGTCGTCGTGCAATGGAAGGAGCTCCACCTCGATGTCGCCTTCTTCGTCCCTACACTTGTCAGTGTTGAACTCGTGGAGAAGTTCCAAGCCGTTGTTGTTGTTCATGTCGCGTTCGCGCTGCAGATTCTCCATCTGCTTCAGTTGCGAGCGATACCTTCCCTCACGGTACCACATCACATAGGCACCCCACACCGTCTTCCAGAGCTGGACGCACACTAGGCTCTGTTGCACGGAGTCGGCAACGTTGTTGATCTCATCTTGATCCCCGCCGATGTACTTCAGTGTGCAGACGGTGCCAAGTAACGCGTGGTAGAGTGGCGTGCAGACGCGATCCATGGGCAGCCGGTGGGGTCGCACAAAGACAAGGGCAGCGAAATATGCATATTGCGTAAGGGCCACAATAATTGGTCCAATGCCACACGCCGCACTCCCCCTCCCCCCTCCTCCATCACCACTGCTGCCAACGATGGCACCGGTCACACCTGCGAGGAGGAGCGCAAGGATTGACTCCACGCCAATCAGGTAGCAGTAACGAGGGGCTCGCATCGGCACAAACAGTGGCCGGAACGCACGGCAAGGCTTCTCTGGGCTCCACCGCCCATGTGGGTAAAGGATGCGTTGTTCCCACGCTGGGCCTGGCAGTGGTGGACTGTACGGCGTGAAATGACAAAGTCGCAGCACCACAGAATGCAGCAGTACACCAGGAATGACCGCCATGACGATGAGAGACAGCAGCAAACCCAACACAGCACCAACAGCACTCAAGGTCGAAGTCGTTGTCTCATCCCCTCCAGTACTATCGTCTGTCATCATTGACAACGCTGCTGCGGCACCAAAGACACTGCCGGGCGCCAGCAACGCAGCTGCTTGCAATGAATACGAAGGGAATCGAACTCTAGCGAAGGTGCGTAGATTGTGAACAACGAAGTGAAACAACGCCGGCATCGCCAGTTCAGAACAACAATTTCCTTTGCTTGTTGTCGGTTGAAGCGTAGGCAGCCGGACGAGGTGGTGGTGGTCGTCAGGAGTAGGAGGAGGGTAAGACTCCCCTGGTGCGTCCTCCACCACAATGCGTGAGGGCCGAAAACGATGCAACACCCATGCACACGCGCCGTGAACAGCGAGCAGCGCAACAACAAGCAACGCGTTCCCAATCGCCATTGCACCGTAGCCAAGGTCAAAGAACACAGAGAGGATGTACGCAACAGCAGAGCGACCGGGTGGCTCCGCGGTGCACGATAGGAACGTCACGAGAACGGCCGACACTGCAGACGTCACATCAGCTGCGTTCAATGCAAGGGATACAACCGTCGCCGTGGTGGTGAGAACTTCTGTCGCCACGCTGCTGACTGTTTTCTCGGGCCACTGAAGGACCACACTGACGTAGATATGGTACCCCTCGCACGTGAGCACAAGTTGTGAGGGGACGGACACAGTACGTCCTGTCGATGACGACGATGGAAACTCAGAAACGAAGACATACAACAGACCACATTGAACGGATGACGAGGATGACGAAGATGAAGAGCTGCTGGTGGTACTATTTTCCTTAACGTAAAAATGCACCGACGCACCACCGGTGGTGTTCAACCCTGCGAAAGCCGATAATGAGCCAACTCGCCACATTGAGCTGAAACTACTGCTGTCAGTAGCGTCGTCATAGTCATCGCCGCCAAGTGGGACAACCACCCAACAAGGCACCGATGATGCAGTCACGATAGACGAGGAAGAGAGGAGAACAATACGTATGGTGGCATTCCAATCCATCATCGTGGTGGAGGAGGTAGCTGCACTGTTGGATGCATCAGCATGTCCCCGCCACCATTCTTTTGATGTTGACGACTGCGTCGCACTATGATTACTGTCATCATTGTTTGTAGTGGTAGCCAAAGAGAACTCGACTCTAGCTTTGGAATCATCTAGAACAATAATGGAGGCGTCGGTGGAGCAAATGGTAGGAGACGTTCCACCACCAGTAGCATCAGAGGTCGTCGGAGTCATATTGGGGAGGCACAACGCAGCATTGCTGCTAGCGACGAGATCAGATCGTGTTGACAGGTTGGTGCCGTTGTTCCCTTCCGTTCTCGTCCTCCATGGACTATCGCAAATACGATGAGTCACAGAGATACTTTGTGTTTCGCTAGAAGTGCTCTGGTGCAAGTGTGTCAGCGATGATGGAGTGAACGATCCGCTCAAATGAAATATTGTTGTCTTTGTTGCTTTCATCACGGATTGGGTTGCCCCTCCTGTGGATGATCTCGTGCTCGACTTACTGGATGTGAGTGAAGAAGAAATGACGGCGCTTCGTGATGTTGTCAATGACGTCGTGGACGAAATCCTCCGTGCCAGTGATAGCGACATTGATTCGGTTGCATCTGAGGACGATGACAGGGATGGGTTGGTAGTTGACGGAGAAACGCTATGCGAAGTCAAAGACTCCGTTATTGTGCGAGGAAACGTTGTGGAGAGTGACGCTGATAAGGCGGAGATCGTCACTGATTGCGATGATGACGGTGCCACAGATAACGATATTGACTGTGATGCCGATGCATCTGCAGAAAAGGATGTGGTGTGTGACGTCGACGCCGCTGATGATACCGTGTTGGTAGAATCACAAAAATCTGTTCGCGGCACGATGTTGTTAGCAGCGTCGGTTACAGTCGCTTGTGATAAAGGTTGAATGGTTGTTCCAACAACAGTGAGAAAAAAGTCTGGCCTTTGGACAAAGCTAAGCGACGTTGATGGTGCCCAATTTGTAATAGTATCGGTTGAGAGTGATGTGAAGCACGATGACGTGTGATTACAAACTTGAGGCGCGTCGTTACGAGTCGCCCTTCCTGCACCATTTGGTGCAAGAACCTGTACAAGAACCTGCACAGCAGTTGCAAACCTGATGTCGTTACCATTCATACGTGTCCTCCCTATCGCGACGATTGGATACGACGAGGGGAGTGTGCTCGCCGAGGATGCAGACGTGGACAATGAACTGCTTCCGTACATCAGTTGTGAAACTACGAAAGGCATCGAGGATGAGCGGTTGGTCAGTAACCTAGCCCATATCTGTTCTCCTGTACTCGCATTGAAGACAATAAGCTGACTTCCTTTGGTAGTGCTGCTCACTGCTATAACCACGATGTCATTCACGACAACACACGCTGAGGTGATGTACGACGACGACACTGGCACAGCTCTGAGCCACACCTCAGCTCCGGTGTCGGCGTTGAGTGCAACTGCAAATGGAACCCATCCAGCAGAATCGTCTTTCATGTTACCTGCTACCACTACTCTTTTCAACGATGCGGCGTAGGCTAACGATATCGCAGACACAGGGCCGCTAGCATTTGAAACACTCCGCCACCCACTTCGCAAAATGTCATCCGTCAGCTTTGCAACGAAAACATCCTTAATCGTGTTACTGTCGCCGATCACATCAACACCGCCGGAAAAAAAAATATCGCCACTTTCTGGATCCACATCAACAGCAACGCAGTCGATGTCTCTCGTACCACCGTAAGTACGTAATTGCGCTTGCTGTATCGATGCTGCTTTGGCCATTAGTTGATGGGAAAATCCTTCAACAGGAGAATTTGCTTGTCTGCATTCACTGCCAGAAGGACGCCATGATCACAGCAAGGAGGCGCTCCATTCCTGCGAAGACGCGTAGCACTCGACACTGTACCGATGTAATTTGTTGCGCTAGCAGCACAAACATCAAGTCTCTCCACATCACACCACATCAAGGCGGATTTAGATGACGAGAAGTATGACCCTATCACGGCAACGTACGATGAATTAATTGCGACTACGTGGGTAAAGTTGACGCGCAGGTCAGCAATCTTCGTAATAATGCGAGGTGAATTTACGACTTCTCCGCCCCTGCCCTCAAGGGTTACAAGCCAGCCCATACTTGTGGCGGACGGCGTTGAAAGACTTCCTGCAACGACCATCTTGAGTGACGAGGAATCAGTGTTTTCTGTCAGTGCACACCCGTAAGGTGACAAGACAGATGTTGATGACGATGACGAGAGTTGCAATGTTGTGAGCCACTCGTGCAAACACGATGATGACGAGGCAGCAGAACCTTTGATGAACGATGTCGTCATGAGCGACAGCAACACTATGATGACTGACATCAATTTTAGTAGGGGACTCCGCTAATAAGTGTGCCTTCTATCTACACAAAAGTGAGAAAAGAATCTTTGAGTCACAAAAAGAAGGTTGCACTAGCAAAAATCCCGTCTGTCATCTCTCTCTCTCATCACTCACATTTTTTTCGCAAATGTCTGATGCCATGCAAACAGCAGCGAAGGCACAACGCCCCCAGCCGGCAGTTCTTCCAGAAAAGCACGGGCTGCCTCCACCGTCTCACAGTGCCGCACAAACACCGCCTCGTCCACCTCTGACTTCCGCCTTAACGACTGCATGACGTCGTTTGGTCTGCTCGGTAGTAAAAACGAAACATCGCCCACCCTCAGCAGTGGAAGCGATAAAACCAACTCGCCTTGAGTCTTTTCTAGCAACGTTGGGTCGATGCGACGGAGCTTTGTCGCTTGAAGTAGGTCGCCATCAGCGTCGTCGTGATTGTTGTTGTTCGTGGTGATGCCTTCTCGCGCCTGCTTTCGACGCTCTTTCGACAGAAACTTTTGTTCTTCGTCGTCAGTTGCAACAGCGGCACTGGCGCCACCACCACCACCGCCACCACCACCAGCCCCGCCAAGTCGACCAGCTCTGTGCCACTCCATCTTCTCCACGATCCATCTGTCCAAATGACGCATGGCAACGTCACCACCTGCCAGCACAACAAGCAACTCCTCCTCTGCTATCCACAAAAAGAACCCTCGTAGTTTGGAGTCGTTGGCAAAGTTTCGGAGTCGGTTGACGCAATGCACATTCCGTGCTTTTTGTACACGATAGACGTGAATTCTTGGTCGCTCCTCTGCTTTCCGCCACATGTCTGATATCTTTTTTGCGGCTTGCTGTGGGAGGGCCTCCACGTGGCGGTTGTAGTTTTCCCTCATGTGTTTTTCATATCGTTCTCGATATTGCTGCTCGATGGTTTCTTGCAACGCATGGGGGTCGTTGATCAGTTGTTGAACACGTGAGGCGTCTGTGAGGTTCTTCCATCGTAGCTGGTCTTCATGATGTGTCTCTTGGCCGTTCGACGATGATGACGCTACAGCTTTTTTCGCGGCTGCTTCTTTTCTAGCCGCCTCAAGTTTCTCCTGTGCAGCCTTTCGACGCTCGGCTCGGATCTCCTCTTTAGTCTTGATCATCTTCATACCCCCACTGGTGGTTGCCTCCACCTCAGCTCTCCGCTCGTCCTCAATGAACCCGTGCACAGGAATGATGGGGTGGTGGAGTAGGTTGTGGCATCGGGCAATGTCCAACCACAACGGCAGTCGCTGAGACGAAGAAGGAGTGCCGTGTGATGTAGTTGCTGGTGGCGGCACATCGACTTCAAACGCCAGATCCCACGGCTCAACAAGTGCCGTCGCACCACCAGCTGTTGGCACAGTAGTGCTTGGGTCTGTCAGTTGCTGCCACAACGGAGGGCACGTTGCCGCAAATGATTTCTGCATGGCAATGCGAAAATTTTCGCTGCGTTCGAATTTCGTTTCACGTTGACCAGCCACGGCAGCCGCAGCCATCAACTCATCCGCTGCTTTGTCGGACAAAGAAATCGGAGCAGAAGAAGTAGGCACTGAAGTCGATGGCGGTGCTGCACTGCTAATCGATAATGATGACGATGATGGTGCTCCAGAGGACAGCTGCTGTTGTGTGGATGATTTTCCGGCGAAACCGAGCGTCACTCGGGTTGATGATTTTTGCCAAGGGCGTGGCGCCGCTGACACTGTTGCCCCACCACTACCACCTGAGGCCCCAGTGATTCTTGCCGCACCAAATCCAAAACCGCCCAGTCGGCGCTGCTGATCGCCACGGCGTGAGAAGAAAGGGTCCTGGCCCTCGGCAACTTGCTTCCGGGTCAACTCCTCTTGTTCGGCCAACTTGGCTTTTTCATCCAACGGCAACTTCATTCCCGCGATGACTGTCGCGTTGGTTGAAGCAGTTTGCTGCTTGCTGCTTGTCGTCGCATCATCAAAAGAAATATCAACGTTGGAAATGTCCACAGCGGCAGCACCCTTGCGGGCTCCTCTGAGTGCTTCTTGCGAGTGGCTGCCGAAGTGCTCCGAGCCTGGGGTGCTAGCTGCGCTCATTTGTTTTCTTTTCTTGTTTTCCAAAGGTGGAAAAGGAAAAAATAGGAACACCGAGAGTGTAAAAACGATTTCAGACGGTTTGTCTGTGTACAACGGTTTTGTGTTTGTTTGCTGTTGACAAAAAAAAACAATAAGTGACGTTTTGATTTTTCGTCAAAATTTGCGATGTAATGATAAACGATCATCGTGGGAATTTTTCGTATTTCTTTCCCAAAAAAAAGAGCGAAGCAAAATAGAGACATCGACCTTCCCACAAGTTCTGTGAGATTTCACTCTCACTGACGACGCAACAGCATCGCGTATGCACGCTCTCGTCCAGCCTCAGTCATAGCATTACATCTGCCAAGATACAATTGTTTCAGCTGGTGCATCGACTCGAAGCTACGAAGGCAAGCATCGGTGATGGAACCGCACTCTGCCAACTGCAGCACCTCTAGAAACGGAAGCGATGCAAGGCTTTGCAGACCAACATCAGTAATTTGATCACACTTGCTGACGTCCAAGCGTTCAAGTTGGAACAGGAAGTTGGACATCACTCTCAGGCTCAGGTCGGTGATATCGCAACTGCCAAGGTAAAGAGTCTTCACATGAAGAAGCGAACTGAGAGCAGCAGCGATTCCGTCATCTGTGATATGACAGCTATCGAGATTCAAGTACTGCAAGTGTCGCAGCGACGAAGCGGCCTGTGCAAGGCCCAAAAATCAGCTGGTGCATCGACTCGAAGCTACGAAGGCAAGCATCGGTGATGGAACCGCACTCTGCCAACTGCAGCACCTCTAGAAACGGAAGCGATGCAAGGCTTTGCAGACCAACATCAGTAATTTGATCACACTTGCTGACGTCCAAGCTTTCAAGTTGCATCAGGAAGTTGGACATCACTCTCAGGCTCACGTCGGTGACATCGCAACTTCCAAGGTAAAGAGTCTTCACATGAAGAAGCGAACTGAGAGCAGCAGCGATTCCGTCATCTGTGATATGACAGCTATCGAGATTCAAGTACTGCAAGTGTCGCAGCGACGAAGCGGCCTGTGCAAGGCCCACATCGGTGAAACCGCTGGACCAGCTGAGGTCAAGGTGCTGAAGTTGCTGGAGCGACGACACAGAGGAGAGACCACCGTCGGTGATCGCGTCACACCAGCTCACGTCGAGGAGGGTTAACTCTAGAAGGAATGTTGACACGTGCATGACGCCAGAGTCTGTGATTTCGGCGCAACCGGAGAGACAAAGCTCAGTCAACTGTGGCATGGCGGTGGCAATTAGCATCACTCCGTTGTCGGTAATGTTGGTGGAACTGAGGGTAAGATGTCTCAGCTGCTTCGCAACCGATGACGTCGTTAAGGACGCGAATGCTGCTGCAAGTCCCGCATTTGTGACAGCGCGACACCCGCTCTTGTCAAGATGCCGAAGTTGTGTGACCTTCGCCGACGGGGCAAACATGTGCAACAACCCAGCGTCCGTGATTTGACCGCACGAGCAGAGTTCGAGATGCCGCAAGTGCTGCAGTGACGCCGCTACCTCAAGGCAACCGTCCGTGACGAGGAGACAGTTGCCACAGTCGAGGAAAGTCAGATTCGACAACGCCATCAAAACATCACGCAGACACTCGCCTTCTGCCGTGGCACGAAAGTAATCGAGGGCAAGGTGATTCAACTCAAAAAACGAAGCCAGTTTTGAAACCCCGACACCACCAACAGCTCCAACAGCCGCGGTGCCTGTGCATCTGCTTAACTCAAGACGCCGCAGGTGCGGCGAAGACATGGCAAGCAACTCAATGCTTGCTTCTGTCACCGCCGTGCCTGTCAAGTCAATCATCTCCAAGTGTTGCCATGACAATGATGAAACGCCCTTGTCTGTGATTCTCTGGCACCAGCTAAGATTCAACTGTCGCAGCTCTCGAAATGCACTGGAGATATGCGCAAGACCAGCGTCGGTGATGCGAAACGAGCATACCTTCAACTGGCGTAAGCGCTGGAGGGAGTGCGAGGCACCCCGCGTTCTTGTTGTTGTTCTCTCTCCTCCTTCTTGCATCATTCGTGTACGGGAACTGTGCGACTTGATTCGTATTGACAAATTCCCATCGGTCACTTCGTTGGAAGGAGCAAACGCAGTAGGTGCTGATGGTGTTTTTGTTGGTTTCGTCAAGCCTACTGCAGCTGCTGTCGTTATTGCTGTTGTTGCAACGGCGTGGAGCACTTTTGTCGTCCAGCGAATCATGGTAGCGCCATACGCCTTGACGCTCTCAGTGATAAGAAGTGAAAGAGCTAGAGGGGGTTCCTTCGCTGACATTTTTTTTTTTTTGTAACGATCCTTCTTCTTCTTTTTTCCTCTCACCGCATCTTGCGGTGGCTTGAACTATTTTTCAACTAAGGGAAAGAGAAGAAAATGAGAATCAAACAACGAAATTCAACTGAGTTTTTGGTGGTCCCCTGTAAGCAGCACACGCAGCATCATTTTGATACTGTATCGTTCGCAAATGATGCAAAAATGCTTCTTCCCAAACACAATACGCTACTTCGTGTTCCTCAAACTATCAAGTGAAGATGTAAATGCCTTTTTTTTTTGTATTCTTTTGCGGGAAGGAAAAACACACCAAATGATGGCGGTGTGCTCTGTGTGTCTACTCTATTGTGCTGCCCTTACCATCGAGAGGAATTCATTCACATTGAACGCGCCACCTCCACCACCACCACCACGACGCTCTCGTGATGCTGCTGAACCAGTCGGTGTTGATGACGTTTGATGTTGGCGTGTTGGCGATGGAGAGAATGATGCCGTCGATTGCCGATGTTGTGGTTGTAATGTCGCACCTGACCTCATACGAGGAGTCTTCGACGGAGTGGAGAACGATCCCGCAGGCACAACATTCACATGGACGACGGATTTTGTGCTGTTATGATGCCGCGACGTCGATGACGACTGAATCGAGCTGATTGTCGCAAAGGATACATCTGCAGCAACGTGACCAACCATGCGTTTTGTGTGAGTGTTTTGGTGTGTTTGAAGTGATGATGGTTGTGGTGGTGGTGGTCGTGAAGCGGAAGGAGAATGTCGTCGAGATGCCGGGGTTTTCACGGCCGCCACTACTGCAATGGTAGGGGCGTGTGCAGGCTCGACACGATTTCGTTCTGTTCGTTGAGATGCGTTAGGATCGAGAGAGTCAGATGTATTGGCCCGAGGATGATGATGATGAGCACTAGCAGGAATCTGGGAGCGTTCTTGCTGCTGCTGCTGCTTGTCCTGTTGATGTTGTTGCTGTTGGAGGGTTGTGGAGACCTTTGATTGGGTGACCAGGCGCTTTGCGCGTTGAGTGAGATGAACTTGCTCCTCCAACGGTACCAACAACGCACGCCTCCAGGGTGGCTGCTGAACATCCTTCTGGGCGGCTTCTAAGGCACGCAATCGAGCTGACTCAGCCTCTGCGGCAGCAGCAGCGATTTGGCTTTCATGATATCGGAATCCAAGGAGGTCATCTGCGTCGCCAGTTTGAGATAAGTACCTGACGGTTCCACTATCCACGTAGTGCTTGTGCGGCGTGAAGTGTAGGCTCAGTGGATCCTTGTGGTGTCCACTAACGTTAGCTGCAGCAGCGGTTGTGTTAAGCGGTTTTGCAGTGTTCCTCTTGATCGTCTTTGCTGATGTGGCTCCTGTTTGCGCACCGTGGTCGTGCAGGAGATGTTGAGCAGCCCCAATGTCATTTGGTTCGTGCTGCTGTTGTTGACTGCTCTGAACGATGGCATCAACACTATGCCTTAACGACTGCAGATGCTGCGCTCCAACAGCAGTGACAAGCAACAGCAACAACTGCTTTTTCTGTGGTTGCTGTTGTTGTTGTCGCCCTCCCTTGCTTTTGCTTGTGGTAGTCGCCCTCCGATCGCCTTGCTCACTACCGTCATCAGGATGTGGTGCCACATCAACCGCAATCGACCCTGGCGGGAACGACAGTGCACGGCACATTTCTCTCAGCAACAGCTGATCGTCCTCAACATCTTCGTCCAGCTGCTGGCTAGTACGCTGAGCACGGAGACGGGCGATGTTTGGTGCGTTGGCAACGACGGGGAAGAATTCTTCGCAAAACATTTCCGCCGGCATCGAATCAATAAATTGTTGTGGGCCTCGTTGCCGTTCTTGATGATCTTGTTGTTGTTGACTCTGATTGTAATGTGGGTGTGTTTGTTGAAGGAGATAAGGCCCAAGGCACCACACGAGGCCTGCTTCTATGATTTGCCTTTCATTATCGTCGCTATCAACGGTATATTTACTGGAGACGGCATTTATGTCCTCACTATCCGGGCTCAACGTTGACGTCGTCGATGTTGATGATGGCGCACCACAGCACATGTACAAATGAGTCACGGCATCATCTCGTACAACCGACGAGAACAACGACTGAACTCTGTCCATAGTAAATCGATGGCATGCATCCATCCTACGTTTGAACAGAACTCTGCTTTGGAGGAGTTGCTCTCGATACCGCTGCACTGCAGGGTGGGGGTGGTGGTGGTGTTGGTGCTGTTGCAGGAGAGATGTAGAATTCTGTTGACGTTGGTCATGCATGCCGGCTCCTCCTCCTGCGTCCGCTGCCATGAGCCGCGACATCATCGCCGCACGCATGTTAGGATCTAGAGCATCCAATAAGCTATGGGACGATGATGCCGCCGCACCACCAAGAAGATTTTTTCCCACCAACGATCTCTCGTCGGTGCCGTAGGGAGAGGTTGATAATTGGAGTAAACTTTGTCCTACCACAGTAAGCGGCATCGGGCACAGAGGAACTCCGGCAGTGATGTTGTACCACAGCATCTCTTGTTGATGTTGAGGAGACTGATCTCGTGGTGAAGTGGCTGACCAAATGTGCGGCAGCCTCACGAACAGCTCGTTGCTGATGAGTGCGATAGACTTCACAGCATCGTCAGAGTTTCGAGAAAGATGCCGAGCAGTGAGCAGCGCTGCAGCTCTCACATGAACATCTTGAGAAGCGCCTCCAGAAACTTCAGGGGGCAAATGCTGCTCATGATGAAGCTGGGCAGCTAGATCTGCAAGGAGAGGGAGCACCGATGATGACGACGACGACGAGGCAGTCGCTATTGATTGATCCGATGAACCAAAACTATCTTGCAGCAGCTGCAGAGAAAATGAAGGAGGGGGTAGCAGCGAATGTTGTTGGTGTGTTGATGATGACACGAGCTCATCACGCAACGTGCGCAGCGCAAACGTTGTCGCCATGTCGGCGGCGACGTTACCAAGGACTGAAACAGCGGTTGGCAATGTAGATAGCAGTTGCAACTGCTGTTGTTGCATCACTGATGCGTTGGTGTTGTTGTGAACATCATCGTGTGGTTGGAATAAATGCTGAGCTCCCTCTCCTCGTAACGCTTGAGAAAAGACGCCGCGTCGTTGTTGTAGTTGCTGTTGTTTCTGCTGTGGTTCGTTGGCGACGACGGGCAATTGGGCAGATGCCGCTGCTGCTGAAGTTGCGGCTGCCAGCTGCGCTTCTCCCGAGGAGCCGTCGCAGCATGTGACGACAACACTCAATCGACGCCGCTGTGTTGACTCGTAGTGCTGGTCCTGAAACCGTCGTGTGCGATGATGATGCGGTAGCGTGGTCTCATGTTGTTGTGTACCGCCACCACCACCGCCAACTGTCTTCATGATCTCCGCCACAACGCGGTTGGTCGTCTCGATCACGACCTCTGTGACAAGCAGCATGAGTCCCTCCAACGCACAAGTTGGTGCACGGAAGCGTCTCTTCGGCGGCACGGGGGCACCGCCGCCAAATACGCCGCCACTTATGTGCTGCTGTTGTTGATGATGTTGTGGCAAAGACGACGAAGACTCTTCGTAAGGCGACGTGCACAACACACGAGACAACACCTCAATCGCTTGACGCTCCATCTCTTCGTCTTCGTTTCCTAACGTCGAGAATGTTGCCGTGCTGGCGGGGCAATAAGAAGAAGACAAGAGCGATGACGTTGCATAATTGTCATCGTTTTTTCTCCGCAGGGCATCGTCCCCAAATGTCGTCAGGAGTAGTCGGCTTAACGAAAGCGACGACTCAAATGCAGCACTGCCACCACCGCCATCTCCTCTTCCTCCTCTTCCTCTGCGTTCATCGTCATTCGCACCGTGTTCTCTTTCTTCTTCTTGATGCGGAAGCATTCGCAATACTTCGAAAAAGAAGGTATCACTCAGCACATCTGATCGACCACGGGTGAGCGCGGCAACAACGATACAGACATCGGCGGCAAATTGTGACGCTGGAATCAATAATGTTGATGACGACAACGAAGCGGCACTGTCGCTCCCCTTTGCTCTTCCAGAGAGTTCGAAACGTAGCTGCTGCGTGAGCAGCATCACAAACATCGCCCGAAGAATGGCACGGGTTCCAGAGCTGCAGCCACTCATCGTAGCAGCAGCAGCGGTAGCGGAGCCACTTCTTTCATCGAAAGAGGCAGACGAATCATCTGCAGCAACGACAATACTGCGACCAATTGGCTCCAGTCTCCGAAGAAACGTGTCCCAACAGACGGCAGCGCGTGAAGAATTGGAAGGAGTAGTCGTCGCTGAACTAGCACAACTACGCCTTTGTTGTTGCCGCTGCTGTAGTTCACGCAACACATTGCTTGCAACCTCGGTCAGGACACGGCATTGCTCCTGCCGTCGCTGCTGATAGAACAGCAACTCACCATTGCCATCGTTGCTGTGTTCACCACCATCTAATGAGTGGTAGTGCCTCGTACCTACTGCTCTCACACATAGGAGATCCGACAGCATAGACAGCGGCATATTTACTAACTCCTCGAGGCAACTACCTGCCATCATCACTCCCCCAATTTCAGCATTGTCGTGATCGTTATGGTGGTGGAGTTTGTGGTCTGCTGCTACTAAGATCGGGGAGTAGGATGCCCGAATCGACAGCATCAGTGACTGATGTGACTGATGTTGTTGCGGTGGCAACGAAGCAGCAGCAACGGTGCTACTACCGTGAATGCTGTGATAACGACGAGGATCATCATCGTCGTCATGGCGTTCCATATTATTGTTGTGGCCTGTTGTATCCCCCAGTAAATGGAAAGGAGTCACGTTGAGGGAACAGCCCACAAAAGACGAAGTCGTCAGTCGAGAGACCAACGTTAGGCCATCTTCAGCGTAGGCCAACGCTGCCGCCACACGAAGTGGGAATGAGCCCAAAGTGCCTGCTGCTGCTGCGGATGCCCTGTTGTTGTCGATAATATGGGAGGCAGAGGTTGGAGTTGTTCCATGATGTAGCAGAAAGTCGCGCACAACGCCAACTGCAGTGGAAAGGGCGCTGCGAACAACCGAATCTCTTGACGGCGACGATGATGTTTGGGACACATTGGTGCCGCTAGTGCTACTGCTGCATGCGACGATGGAAAGTGCAACTCCTCTTGACGCCTTCTCTCCGTCCGTGTCGTAGGAGCCCCCCTCCCCCTCCTCTCTACTTCTTGCTTTATTAGCATGACTGCCGTGCAACAATAACGCGGACAGAACACTAGTCAGTTCGTTGACTTGTTGTTTTGCGTCGCCACCGCGGGCGGTCAAGCGAGACGAAAAGGTGGTGGTGCCGTTCGTAGAATCATCATTTCTGGGAACTTGGGCCACTACATACGATGGGTGGACACACACGAACGTCGCTGCTGCTTCGTTGTGCTGCTGTTTCCTAGTGATGTCTCTTGTCGATGATTGTTTGCTGTTCTGGCGTCGCTGATCGCGGGCGACTTGGGCCAGCGCTTCGGCCATCGTGCGTTGCTGATTCATTCAATATTTTGGGAGCGTTTATTTTTTGTGAGTTCCGCGGTTTCTTCCGTCAAAGTTTCTTAAAATCTCTTTATATGCTTGCGAAGTCTTGTAACAAAAAGGAATACGCTGCCGCGTCATATTGACCAAAGAAAAAACAAATGCAATTGAAAAGAATGGAAAGCCTCTTTTGTATTTGGAAAAACACACTTGAAATGAAGTGAAGAAGTGTGCCATGTTGTGAGTTTGGCTGTCAGGTGTGTGAGAGTGAGGATGGTTTACTTTATTTTATTTTTATCTGTCCGTTCGTGTGTAGTGGGGGGAGTTGGTTGAAGGGATGGAGGGTATTACTTTTTTTGTGAAGTTTGAGCTCTGCCGGGGTGGTTGTGTGGGTCCTCTTGTTCTTCTACTCGAAAAACGGGGGAGAGAGAGAGAGAGGACTACGCAGCACCACAAACAAACACCAAAAAAAAAAAAAAAAACACAAAAGTTCATTTGATACGGCGTATTCACACCCAACACACATACACACTGCTTCTTCGTGTGAATCATGATCCGTTGCTTTTTTTTCCCCCGCTCTCTTCTATTTGATTCTTTTTTTTTTGAAAAAAAATATTCTCCCCGTTCCCCCGGTTGACTCTCTATTTATATTAGATGACGGGCCATGGCTCAGGAATTTGTTCACGAGCGGCGTCATCCGCCGGAGGAAATGAACGCACCCACGGCACGCAGTGATCGCCGTTCTTGTACTCGCACCTGCAGTTCCCAGTGATCGCCGTTCTTGTACTCGCACCTGCAGTTCCCTCCGTACATTTCAGGCAGTTGGGACAGAGGAATCTGCTTCAGCATCGAAGGCTGAAAGTCAGCCCCTAAAATCTTGATCTTCTTTGCCGTCTTCGGGTCGATAAACGGCTTCACCACTGCCCACACGCCACGGAACGACAGCGGCGCGTTGATGATGAACACCTTGTGCAAACGTTCAGGATACATTTGCTGATCGACCGTGACAGTCTTGGTGAAGATCTTGACGCCAGCAGTTTCCACGGTGAACTTCAGATGCGCGAGATCGTGAATCATGATGATCTTCTCGACGTTTCTGCCATTCTCCATCGAGCTGTACTGCGCTCGGCGAAGCGCGTGTTCCATGAAACGAATATGGCGACGCACAATATCATCGTCGCTGACGCAGTGCTTCAGCATGTCGCCAACACGCACCAACCCTGTGCGCTCGTAGTAAATCGGGTGGCCCTCATAGCTGTAGCCGTGGTTACGATGGCCGCAGTAACTTTGGAACATTTCCTCTAAAGGATCTGCTTCGTCGAGAATCGTGTCGACTTTGTTATCTTCGCGCCACTTTAGCATCGTCTTGTACATCTCCACTGCTGCGGGGATTTTGAATTCGCGAGCTCGGATAAAACGGAGCAAGTCTAGCGTTTCTTTGAAGCGCTTCTGCTCGTCCTCGGGCTCAGTGATTTCCATGACGCGGCGCATCTCTTCTACAGCAGCGCGCTCTTTGGCGATGGTGGCGAGCAGGTCATCATCAATAATGGAGTCATCCTCATCAGCGCTCACTGGTGACGACAGCTTTTGCTGCTCTGTTGGCGTGGGTGGCTGCTGGCTGGTGCGGGTGCTCGTTGGTGGCGTATTTCCGTCGGTTTCGTCCACCCACTTGGCAGCGGGGACTTCTTCTCCATCTTGCGGCTGCTCCTCCTCAGCAACTTCGTGCACGTCCTTGGCGGCCACGACCACACCACGGTACTGTGGAAGGCGGCCCAAGGACCGTCTGCGGACAGCAAGGTCGAAGGGATCGAAGAACACCTGAGCGCCTTCTGGAATCCGTTGGGGGAGTGGAATAGGTACTAAATCTGTGCGTGGAGGCGCAGGCTCCGCCGCTTTCTTAGTGCCCCATAACCAACCCATTGTTTGTATGAATTCTTTTTTGAAGTAACTTTTTTTTCGCGTTTTGAGGGGAAAAGATAACAGCGAAATCATTATTTCCAGTTCATCAATTTAATTGACACAACTTTCCGGAGGGAAGTGGGCAAAAACACTTTTTGATGCAACCGTGTGTTGTAATAGTTTTAGAAAGAGTTATCGTTTGTTCTTTTTTTTTCTTCGTGGTGTGTTCTTAGAACAGCGCCGGGCCCACAGCGGACAATGACTGTAGAATATTCGCCAATCCGTTCCCTAAACTATTCAACGTGCACACCAAATCACGAGACGTAAACTCCACGCCAATCACGTCAAAATACCCCGTCGGATTCCCTGCCTCCCCTTTATGGTAGATGTACAGGATCGCGAGGTTAAAGCTCATGGAGAGCGCAACCGCGGTGATGAAGTTAACGAGCACACGAGATAAGGCACGAACGGCAAAGCTGCGAATCAACTGCTGCCGTTCTTCTTGGCCGGTGGTGGTTGCGACGACGCCGCCGGAGGAATCTGCCGTGCCGCCGGCGTCTGTGTAACTTGGGGACTTGTTACTGCCGCCTTGTCCCTCCTCTCCGCTGCCATCAGCGGTTGTGATAAGCGTCCCTGCACTCACGACGCCGCCGCCCCCGCCAAGGTTTTCATCGCGGCTGCCATCACCAGCTGCTGCTCCTGCCGCAGAAACGGGTGACTGCTCTCGTGACGCCGAACCACCGTCGTCGTTCGAGTCGGATGAGCCCCCACCACTGGCAGTTGCCGTCGTGCTGCTGTTGTTGTAGTGAACGGCGTATCGTCGACGCGTCCAGAACTCAAACGCAATACTCATCACAAGCGGCAGAAGAAGAAGTGGCGCGAACACAAAAATACCTGGCACAACATGTGTCACCAATGGCGGTGCAATCAACATGATACTTAACAAGAACATCTTGTTCGACCGCAATGGTTGGCGTTGCAATGTGCACGCCACCCACGCGCTCACCACAAAGCTGGCGCTCGCCGAAGAGTTCAACAGTTTGAAGTAGAACACTTCGTACACGACCCAATGGCTCATCGAGGGCTGCTTCTGCTTGAGGTGCAGCGCGGCGACAAGGGACACAAAGAAAAGGACGATGCAGTACACGCCATCGAGGAATAAGATCCAGCTGACTGGTGTCAAGGCATCGTCCAGCAAACGCGAGGTCAACAACACCCGCTCAAAAGAGACTGGGTCGTCGTCGAAGAGTTGATTGGCAAGGACGGTTTCCGTGGCGAGCGCTTCCTCTAAGACACGAAGGGCCGCCGTGTCATCATCACCGCCGCTTGCAGCGAGAGAACGAACGCCGTCGACTCTCCCTTCCGGTGTCCTCGGTGCTTGTCCGTTGTTGTCTTGGCGGCGACCAAGTGTGGGAGAGGCAGCCGCGAGTCTTCCAGACACAACTTCGCGCCACGACGTCCCACCGCCCGCTGCTGCGCCAGTGATAGGGTCGAGGTATGGGTGATGATGCTCTGCCCCAAGCAGTGGGTGGGCTGGTGATGCGCCGCCTTTGGGCGTTGCCATCTCCACCAGCGACATGTTGCTAGGCTTCACATTGGCAGCAGTCGATGCCTCTGGTGTTGACTTCTTCCCAGCAGCCTTCAACTTTGCAAGTCGCCTCGCGCTGTCATTCACCTGTTCGTCTTCTGCTTCTTCGGTTTCACGCAACATGCGTTGGCTCAAAATTTGTTGTTGCTCAGCCTTGTTGTCGTTGTCTGCTGCTGCGACATCGCCCCCTCCCGTTCCATCTGTGTCACTTGCGTCATCCTCATCGTTGAGGGAACCAGTGAACGACGGCTTTGCGGAAGCTGCAACATCATCGCCACTTGGCTGCTGGGTATGATGTGCAACCACATCGAGGTAATCAGGATCGTCGTCGGCCGTTGTGATTTGTTGTTGCTGCTGCGCCTGCTGCTGCTTCCGCTTTTTATTGCGCGTCGATGCGGAGGAGGACGCCAGACGTTGCAGTACGTGCTTTCTCCTCCTGCGTCGAAGGAGCTCTCGAGCAGCAATCATCTCGCTGATGGTGCCCAATGCAACAATCACGTCCTCGTGACACCAGTATGCGTCGTCCTCACCGTCGTCGTCGTCGTTATTGGTAGTCGCTGCGCCGTACCGTCGGCTGTTGGTTTGATAGCGTGGATCGTCGTAATCGAGATCGTTGTAACGAGTGGGTGGGCTGCCTGTGCGAGCGCCACCACCGGCGCTGCGTTTTGGCCTTGTTGCTTCAGAAGGTGGCGGAGATGCAGCGCGACGAGAGGGTGGCTGTGGCTGACGGGCTTTTTCCGATGATGGAGCTGGTCGCGCACCAGAAGAATTGTTGGCAATCAACGGTGAGCCTTCGTTCTTACGCGTTTGAGGTGGATCGTTTCGACGTTGCTGTTGTTGCTGTTGTTGCCGGACAACAGTTGGTGGGGACGTTGGTGGCCGGCGGTTGTAGTTCCTTCTACCTCCGCCTGTTTCTGACGGAGGGGGAGACGACTGCGCCACTGACGTCGTCGCACCACCGCGCCCAGCAGCCGCTGCAGGAGCTGCTGCGCCATAGTCCGATGCCATGTCATCATACACGTCACCGTCGTACTCATCACCGCGACCTGCGCTGGCTAGTAGCACTTCTCCAGGCTCAGGCTCTCGAGGGATTCGTCGACGATCGTCGGCAAGGTTGTCTTCGTAGTACAAGATGAACTTCCCGAACGCTTCCTCGTCGTCTAAAATACAGAACGGGTTCGATGGAGGCGACATGTCTCCTCCAGCTGTGAACTTCTGCGAAGATGTGTCCACAACAACGGCGCCTCCAATTTGGCGTACACCGCCACTTCCAACAAGCTGGTACCTCTCACGGAACGCAACAATCACCGACGTCAGGCGCGCTCGCAACTCATCGTTGGTGCATCGCTGAGGGAGATAATTCGATTGCACGCGTCGCTTAAACGCGTCACGGTGCCGTGGGTCAATGCGAGCTAAGGAGGCAGTCAAGCCTCCAATACCGTGGAGGACGATCTTCTCCACCAAGTTCGTGCAGTTTCTCGCAATGTAGAACGCGAGAAGCGTCACGGCAAGTGTCTTCACCGCGCTGACCAGCAAGAAGAAGACGGGTTGGGGGTTGTTGGAGGGCTCCAAGTATGGCACGCAGCTTGTGCATGCCATTGCGACGCCAAAGTACGACCCGTTGCTATTCCCAGATCCAATGCTGAGTGAGCTTAATGATGATGTGATCACATCGTTCAGCGTCGTCGGTGTCGACGGCAGTTGCATGAGCAGTAAGACTTGATCGGAGGGTTGAGTCGGTACGCTGATCATAGACACCGTGGACCCATCGTCTGAACAGACGAGGCGAATTTGAGGATTCGCAACGAAGTTGCTGACGGTTGCCGCAACGATGGAGTTGTTAGGCGCTGTGAAGTTGGTGAGGGAGCCGATGATGTTCGAAAGGTGATGAGGGGATGAAGAAAGCTGATGATTTGTTGGAGCAGTGGTTGTGGTGGTGGTGGTGGCTGGTGTCGGCGAAAGAGTTGTCGTCGATGAAGATGATGTTGGTGACGGGGTTGGTGGTACTTCTGCGCAGGCACTTCCAAGGTCCACCGTCGCACTTGTGTTACCTGTTGTGACAAACGCGTAAATGTATTCCGCCACTCCCTGTCCGACAGCCTCTAAGCATGTCGCCGCCGTGGAGGCAACGCATGGAAGGCGGCACGGGTTCGCTTCACTCCCACACTGTTCCACATCAGATGGGATCTCTGGGGCAAGTAATGCATGCAGTGACTGAACAGATCCCACCCGCGTGAAGCCAAGAACATTCCACGCACCAGTCCCTGTCCATAAGACGGAATGTACGGTGCTCCCACCGACGATGGACGAGGCATAATGAGCCGGAATCTTACTGCTGCCCCCGCCGGATGTGCTTCCACTTGACGATGATGCGAAGGTGACCGGGCCGCAGTAGGCGATGGCAGTACACGACGCAGACGGTGAAAATGAAATCTGCGTCGAGCGGTTCACGTCAAAGAAGCTCAGCTGCACCACTCCAACAGTGCTGTAGCTACCGCTACTCACTGGGCCCAACGTCACGCCACTTAACGTAAGATCCGGGAACACCACACCAAAGGCGTTCACAAGCCCATGGACATCTGCAAGAAACGCTCCTTCATTGGTTTGCACAGAAGCGAGAGCGTACGGGTACGTGGCGTCGACCACGTTCGTATCAGATGGAATTTCAAAACGTGTGAGGGTCACGGAAGAGTCGTTGGTATTGGTGGCGGCGTTGTACGAACCGCCGGACCAGGTGAGGGTCCATTTTTCATCTCCGTAGGAATAGCAAAACGAGTTCACGGGGATGATGTTGTACGAAGCCGTCTTTGATGTCGCCATGTTCTCCACGTGTTTCTCTACATCTGGAAGCGACTTCACCGCCAAGGGCAGCGTCGTGAGATCGAACCAAGGGAAGTACGGAAACGTGACGCTCGCCACGGGCACTGCAACGGTGTTCACGCCATCGTCGTTGTCTGCTGGGAGAAGTTGGTTCACGTTGACCGTGTCGAGGCCAGGAACAATCTCGAAGTAGGTCGCGGCGAAGGAGTCGTAGTAATAGGCTGGTGTGAAGCACTCCGCGATGTTGTCCGAAGCGCTACCGCCACTGCTGCTGCCACTGCTGCCAGCTGAGTGCTGCTGCTGCGGGCTAATGCCAGCGTACGCGTTCATAATGCACTGTGAGCACGTGTTCGCCGAGGACGCAAGAGAAAAATTCATTAAGAAATCTCCGGCTTTTACACCCACGGACAGCATGTTGACGGTGGCGATCAACGAAATAGAAGTGATGCGTGGTGGGGCCGTACTGATTACCTCGTCGGCGTCGGCGTATTCAATTGTGCATATCGCCACTGCCGTGTCTACATTAATCTTCAACGGAGCATAATCTTGACTGATTGCGTCCAGGGGCTCCTCAAGCGCGGCGAAGAAATCTGCTTGGTTGGACAGTAAAAAGTATGATGGCCCATCACCGCCGCTGACAACGACATTGTACGTCTGTGTTGGAGAAAGAACGCCGAGAAGGACGAGCAGATCATGAACACTCAGTCCTCCATTCACACTATTACTGCTAAGCCGTGTGGAAATGAATGACGCCACCGCACCACCACCAACGCCGCTGCTGCTGGATAAGTTCAAAGGGACGAGGACAGGGAGGGGCACGTTGAGAGCGGCAACCCCAGCGTTGAACGGCGGGGTGAGGGAACTATTGGCGCAACGCGATGAGATCGTCGTGCCATCGTACGCAATGAAGAAACTGTACGTTGCCGAGACGCACATGGCAGTTTTCTTTGTGGGGCCCGTGTCCGCACCTCTCACAATCATCGCATTTCCGTTTCCATAGGAAGAAAGTGACGACGCGGTGGTTGTCGCGCTCCACGTGCAGTTGCGTCCCATTGGGAACGCCACAACGCCCACGGTAGTGTTGGAGGTGCCACTGAATTGCTGATGCGAAGGCGCATCCTTCGTGGTGAAGTTCAAGAAATAGAAGAGTGCGATGGGGTCGGGCACGAGTGGCACGACGGGTGCGGCAAGACTGCCAATGGAAATGTTTAGTAGGACCTCGTACGCCATTCCAGACCCCGACGAGTTTGAAACGGTTGTCCATCCTGATACTTCGGACAGCACCACTCGCAACGCCGTAGTTTCGTCGGAAGTAATGGACAGCTCGAGCATGTTCAGAGACTTGAGAGCTAACAATGGGTAAGTGCATGACTTCCGTGTCTGTGTCGAGCTACTGCTGCTGCTTGCTGGGAAAAACATGTCGACAAGGCATGCATCGCAGGCAGCTTCTGTCAGTGTCAAGTTGGAGGACTCCAACGGGCTCAAAGATTTTCCAGTGAAGGCCAACGCAGCCCCGCCGCCACCGCCACGACCACCACCGCCGCCATTCGAGGATGTCGCAAGACGAACGAGTGCAGTGGCGGCATTATCTCTCCACAGCCCAGGAAGCGCCGGCTCTACCGCTTTCGCGAACGCTTCTGAATTTTCCAGACTCACAAAACTCCCATTCGACCACACACTCAAGTAGAAGAGAGTTTGGTTCCATGACGCAACTTGCAACGACGATTGGATCGGAAAGGGAGCGACGTTGTTGGCAATCGCTGAATTCGTTTGGCTGTTGCTGTGAACAAACGGGAAAGGGTCGCTGAGGTTGAAGGTGGTTGACGTAGCTCGAATCGCCCCTGTCGTGGACGACGAAGAAAAAGAAGATAAGGACGTCATCAATCCGCTGTCACTGCTCTTTTTTTTGATAGACGACGACGATGGGGTTGTGGATGACGTGATACTCACTAACGTCCACTCCGACGTGTAAGGGGATGATGAAACGGACGATTCTGCAGTGGTGATATTCCTGACGTACCATCCACAAAACGCCACGTTAGTCAGCGGCTGTGGTGCTTGTGAACAATTCATTGACGTCAGAGCAAACGGCGGGGAGCCTGGACTGGCGGCTAGTGCGGCGGTGTCGAGAAGCTTCCATAACGTTGTGCGTAAGTAACGCTGTGCGATGAGGGAGGTCCATACCTCTGGGATCGGAACTAAGAGGCTCCACAACAAGCCACTAGCACGCTCAGTGCTGCTGAAGTCAAGGACAATAGGCGAGTACTCGACGCCGGCTCCGACAATGTCCACCGAGATAGTGGACGCTGCGGTGTTGGCAGTAGCAATGATAGTGATGAACACACTGCCGGGGTTTGAAACAAGGCACAGAGTGCAGGGAGACGACGGCGGCGGAGGCGTGCTGCTGCTTGTTGACGGCGAGGAGAACAGATTCGCAAGGCAGGGTGATGCGTCCGAAGACAGCTGCAAGCTGCTGGTGTTGCTTCTACTGTTCGAGCATAGACGCAAGGCAGTGTGCAGCGACATCTGGGGAACCACGGCAGTGGTGCCGTTGTTCGTGAAGGCAATGTTGTTGTTTGCCGATGAGGCGTTGAACATAGCAATCTCAGAAAACACCGACGAGACGAATGATGAAGATGACTCCGACGACGTGGAAACCACAACCGTTGTGCTAAACCACAAGTGAGGAGCAGCAGGTCCATCATCGTTGTTATTAACGGTGAAGCCAAGGCTCGCGGCAATGCTACGGAATGACGTCTGATTCAGGAGCAGTGCAACTGCTGTGAACATCGATGTCAGTGTCGTCGTCGCTGCATGGACAAGTGCTGGTGGGCGGTCAGGGGGTGTCTCTGACATCGTGTTCGAAGATGATGTGGTGGAGCCGACAGAGGAGTCAAAGACAGGAAATACAACATCGAGCACACTCCGCGTCATCACATCGTTGTCGTTGGTGTTCAATTCCAGCAATGCGGTTCGGTTCACTTCGATCGTGCCGAAGTAGGATAGCAATCTGGACGCGTTAGACTCCAGCGTCAGAACACCATCCAAGCAATTGCGGGATGTGTTCTGATACACCACCAGCATCGTTGGGCCGTATGCAGTGAGGTTGTGCATTGTGCTGCTGCTATCATTGTTCAAGTTGTTGGGGTTGTTGGCGTAGAGGTTGCCCCACGTTGGAGTGGTAGGATATAGTGTTAAATTCACAGCAGCAACATCATCATCACCTGCGGAGGTAGTCGAGGACGACGGTGAGGCAACACTGCACAGTGGTCCGCCGGATGATGTTGATGATGTAGAGGATGAGGCGGACACATTGATATACAATGTCCTGCAGGGGACGGAGGGCACCAAGAGGGGCGCTGCATGCATCAACGATCCCTGTACGTGAGGAGAGAGATACTCCCATGCTATCGTGTGATTCCAGCGCAGGATACCGCCTCCGTAGGTGCTGTAGTGTAGAACATCTGTCACGTTACAACTCAGCAGCGCTGAAGATGAAGGCGAGGCTGACAACGTCGGTGTGAGGACGCCGCACGTCGACTGGTACTGCAGTGGCTTCTCGCCGCTGTTTTGATCATGTTGTTGTTGTTGTTGTTGTTGTTCTCTGACATGTTCGAGAAGCGGTAGTGCGGCGTGCAATGCGACGTATGCCGCCTCGTAGGAGTACGTGGCAACCAACGCAATCGCCGCTGCACGTTCTGCTGATGATGATGATGGAGTTGCTGTTGTTGGTTGTTCAGTGATCAAGCTCCACGGGATCTGGGCAGAAATAGAAATTTGGCGATTCACGGTAACGTTCCACTGTGTCGTCATCAAAGGCGAGGGGGACGATGATGTGTTGTCAGATGTGTTTGTTGTGGTCGAAGTCGACAGAGAGCTAACAGAAAAGGAGTTGAGAAGCAGACAGCGCTGCTCTTGATCAGCAGCAGCTGCTTCCTCGCTCCGTCTCTGTGTCGGTGGTGGCGCGACTGCCACGGGAGGTGTGATAGTACACGCATTTGCGCTCATAACAATGTTGGTGCTCCTGTTCGGTTGGGTAAAGTTGAGGATGTTCAGGGAGCCGTCGGTGAAGAGGAGTGTCGTGACGTTGCTGGCTGAGGTGAAAAAGTTGAAGCGGTTGCCAGTGGCGGCTGCAAGCATAGATAGTAACACACCGGCGTCAACAACGCGCGTCTCATTTAGAATGGTCAAGCTGTACCCACTGCTGATGTTGTTATTGTTGTTGTGTTGCTGCAAAGCAGCGGAGGACGGGGACGTGACGACACGCACGTTGCCGTCAGCGAAGCTCGTGACAGAAAACACGCCCGAGTCCGATGTTGTCGTTGTGGTTGCGAACGATGACATCGCGGGGTTGTCCAAGGTGCTGGTGTTGACCGACGATATCATCACACTCGGGAGACCGCTGCTGCCCGCCACCAGAGAGTATGGTAGGAACGTGAGGCTGATGTGCTGAATGCTCTCAACTGTGAAACCGTCACTGCCTACAACGGGAATACTTGCGCAGACAGCACCGCTGACGTGCGTTCGAACAGAAGTGACTTTGCAAAGACTTGCAGCTGAATATGATGACGATGATGTTGAAACATCCCAATTGCTTGTGGTGCCCAGCGCCGTGTCCGCTTCGGACGGATTCATTGTGACGAGGGCTGTCAGGGAGCTCATCAGCGATGGTCCCACAAGAGGCACCAGGGGCAGGGTTGGCTCCGTCGTGAGGCTCTGAATAAAAGTGTACGGTGCGTTGATACTGGCGTTCACATACACAACGGACCACTCTAACGCCACTCCTCCAAAGGCTTGCTTGACACTCCATCGTATCCACTCATCCTCTTTTTGTTGGGAAGATGACGATGTTGCCTTTGAGACGAAGCAGAATGTGCAGTTGGTGGGCAGCGATGAATCTCGAAGCGCGAGTTGATGTTGCGTGGTGGACTCTTCGCTGGTGCCGCCGACAAGGGCGTTCACATGCTGCAACATCAACGCGCCGAGGCAGTCGTTGCAAGCCTCAATCGTGACAATGATTGCGTAGGACGACATAACCGGTGCCCCCTCGGCAGGGATGATGCGCTCAGACCACTGCAGTTGCACTGTATCATTCCCGACACCACTCACCGTCATTGTGCCGTTCACCCACTCCACAACAGTGTCATTGTTCACGACAGTGTTGCTATCTCTAAAGCATGCATCGAGTACAGGTTGGAGCTGTTGCAGAACACCGGAGCTGTTGGTGACCACGTTGCCTTCCCAAGGTAAGAAATACAGCACGACACCTTCGAGTGTGACGGTTGTTGTTGTTGCGCCGGTAGTGGATGATGGTGAAGGAAGGAGGCAAGTGGCGACAAGTCCATTCGCAGCAACAATGAGACTGAAATTTCCATTGATGATAATGTGTGAGGACTCCGTTGAACTCTTCGTGTCGTCGTCGGATACACAGAACGCACCTTGCCGTTTGGAGAAGATGATGTTTGGTTGGCGTATGATGACAGGACAATAGCGGAAAGTGTATTCCAATCGTAAACATTGGGCGGTGGACGCAGTACTGCAGCGTCCATCTTGTTCACTACAACGCTGTTGTTCAGTGCGACGGAGGAGTCAAAGAAAACAGTCTGCGCTACAGAAGCAAAGTTCTCTCGCACAAAAAATGTTTCGCCGACTGAGCTTGCCGTCAAGACAACGTAAGCTGTTGTCGAAGGTGAGGAGAAGCACGCAGTGCACAGGACGTTTGGACCGCTGAGCGCTAACGTTCCGTTGAGGGCCGCCGTGAGGCACGGGTCGCAGCGGCTGCTCGCAAAGCTCAAGTGGTCGGCACC
>CYKH01000028.1:0-22494 GCA_001460835.1 Bodo saltans | reverse complement strand
CGTGGCGGGGGAAAGACTCCATTGAGGGGCCTCCTGGTGGTTGGCGTCGTCGTTGCGCTAAACTCAATCAACATCAGTGGCGTCTCGAGCATCTCGTCGCCTGTTGCAGTTCGTGGATGTGTTGGGCCATACGAATCCTCCTCACGCAGCTGTTGCCGTTCACGCCACTGGATGAGCAGCCCCAACAACGTCCGCATAAGTTGTACCACCGCCACGGCTGTGGTGAGGTCATTGCTGGCTGCTGACGCAGCGTCGTCGCCGGATGCCTTCAAGGCATCGGTTGGCAAACGAAACGCCTTGACTTGCCGCCTTGACTTCAGCAGTGAGTGGCTGTTCTTCGCCAAGGCACGGGATCTCAACAACAACATCGCCTGTGGTAGTAGGGACCGTTGGACACCGCAACACGAGGGTAATAACGAGGCTCACCGTCCGGAAAGTGCCCAACGACGACGGCAACCATCGAGATGTCGTGTTCGGAGGTCGCAGCACGATCGCAAAAAAATGTTCACGGTCAACGACGTTGGCGGACAACACTGTGAACGGCACCACAGCTGTCACAATTGGGACCATGGAGTTAGTTGCAACGACGTCTATTCTCACGCCTACTAAGGCCCACCCACCCCCTCCTTGCTCACCGCGTATCGTACCTCCTAAGGAGACCGACAGATTCATCCCCAATGGCAAATTCAGTAGGAGCATGCCACGGCTGATCGGCGCTGCACTCACGAACGTGGCCATTGACGATGCCGCTTCCGTTGCTACAATTGCTCCCAGCACTGTGGAGTTGAATGGTTGCAAACTGCCAACGGCGTTCGTTCCATTCGTGGCATCTGCTGCGACACCAAAGGCAGCTCACCCCGAATGCGGCTGCCCTCAAAAAGTTGCTAAGCGGGCCGAGCGGTCAATCTTGGCTAATGACATGCCAGAAGCCCGACTTCGTTGTAATGCTTGATTTCCTTTGCTTCTGTGAACCCTCCTGGGCCCCGCGGCGTGAGATGTTTCCTCCTGCAATATCGTCCTGGGTCCGTCTGCAGCTGTACGACAACATTTCTTCGAGGACCGCCATGAGCCATTTTGTGAAAGCGGACCTTCAATTCACCAGGGAAATCATGAGGGGCTATGTCCATCAAGAAACTTGGTAAAGTCGATTCCCTGAATGCGATTGAGGTGGAAGTGTTGAGCTGCTAGGAGGACGCGGTGAACGATTCACCTTCGCAAGAGACATTGATGATGTGGGTCAACATGATTCCACCAGAGCTGATTCAGGTGCGTTACTTGATGCGTTACCGCAGCCTAACTTACTCTCTGAGACCCTTCACAGAATGACGCCTTCCGTTGCCTCCCGGAGCCACCCACTTGTGGCCTTTCAAACGCCAGCAAACCACCGCCGCCGCCACCATACGCATAGTGGAGGAAGTGCTGTAGTAGTGTCGTTGGGAGCACTGGTGTGAGACGAGTGAGGAGGTCGTCGTAACTCCAAACGATTGCTCTGGCGCAATTTGCGTTTGCATGGAACCAACAACAACAACAACAACAACGGCAGCAAAAAAAAAAACAACAACACAAAAACAGAAGCAAAACAAAGCAAAATAGGAACGTAAACCCATACCATTCTTCGTAGAAACCATGTGTGCCTTGCCTTCGCATTGCACCAAAAGCACGGGTGTGAAATCTCTTACCCCCCCCCCCCCCAAGGGGTTTTTACTCTTCCCCCCCCCCCCCCACAAGGGTTTTATTTCATTGTGAGCCTTTGCTCGCTCCACCTGGCTGTCGCAACTCAACTTCTCGAACACGATCAAGACATGATGAAGACATTGTTTCTGTAAGTTTTTTTCAATTTTTTCCCTACCAACTTAGTACAGTCGTCTTTTGAGATGCTTCGACGCGTTGTTTGAACTTGGTCTTCGCAGACTCGCTCATTTTTGCGTTGCGGATGTGGACCTTGCAAGGGAAAGGCGATCGTGAAAGAGGTGAGCGCGTTTCTGTGCTCTGAAAGCTGGATTCGAGCAGAAACCACCGAGAGCGACCAACTATGGGGCCCAGACAGATGAAGACATCTCAAAAAAAGGCACTTGACTCACTGAATGGGGTTCCTGCGTACGTGAACCAGTGCAACGTCTGCCGCGTCTGTTACGTGCCCTGCTGCGGCAACAAAAGCGTGTAAAGAAAAATCAATCGATGTTGCTGTTGTTTATTGTAGCAGAGGAACACTCTGTTTAAAGGAGCAAGTGGGCGAGGGATTGTGCTGCTGCTAGAGATGTCCCTGTTGTTGTATTTAGCATATCCCGCTCGGTTTTGAGCGCGGGTGACGTTGCAGTGGACAGGGATAACAACTTGCTGTTAACTGCTGGTTACTCCATCTACAGATTGCCCTCAAGCGGCGCAGATGCTCAGGTGATAGCTGGCTCGTCCACTTTGTCTGGTCCTAACGACGGTGTGGGTGGAGCAGCGCGATTTAACAGGCTTTTTGGTATTACGTGCGACACTTCCAACAACATTGCGTACATTGGCGACTATGGCAACAGTCGCATACGTACACTGGACCTCAAGAACAACAACGTCACCACCTTAGCAGGGAGCTCGTATGGTTACCAAGATGGCATAGGAGTGGTGACGTTGGCAGGTGGCACGGCGTTCGGTTTTGCAGATGGTATCGGCACAAACGTTCAATTCAATGAGGTTCTCGGTGCTGTACTAAACGGAGATGAAACTGCGATGATCGTCGCCGACTACCACAACAACCTTGTGCGTCGAGTTGAACTATCGACGAAAAATGTGTCTAGTATTGCTGGCGCACCAGGGGCTGCGGGGTTGGTTGATGGCCCTGGCCTTGCCGCTAGATTTTACGGTCCTAATGGAGGGAAATGGTACTGCAACACGACATTGTTGCTCTGCGGACTCTTGATGGCGGACTACAGCAACGGAGCGATCCGGTTTGTTGCATTGGAGACCATGCCCACACGAACTTTAGAACTCTCCAGTGAAGCAACTTCATCTTCGACGTCATCTGGTTCAAAGAGCAGCACGATGCCTTTATCAAGGTCATCGTCAACAAGCCAAAGCGCCACATGTACCTTCTCCAAAAGCATGACTAAGACATTGTCACTGTCTGACAGTAAAAACATCGACTCGATTTCGGCGTCATTATCGGTCAGTGGATCTCAGTCGCCCGGAAAGTCACAGACTCTCTCGGTGAGTTTTCGCAGCTCCAGTAATCAACTTACAGTGACACCGCCTCATCAAGCAACGCAATCGTTGTTAACCGCTGCAACATTCACAAATGGATTATCAGTTTCCACATTGGCCTCCCTCTCGCGCTCGCATTCAGTGAAAGTATCCACACGTAGCTGCAGCGAAGTCATCACCAACACATCCTCAGTTTCAAATTCTGACGCAGTGTCAACTAGCGAAGGAACCCTCAGCGTGACGTTATCGCACAGTAAAGCAACGAGGACAGCCTCCAAGACAAAACGTACCCTGTCCCCCTCCGCAACGATGTGCTGCGCACTCGTCCCCGCGCAATTTTGACATTTGTCATCGACTCCAACATAGATTCGGTCGAGACGACCGGAGCGCTCATTTCAGCTGGCATGAAGCAGGAAACAAAAATACTGTGATTAAGAAACCGATGACAGAACAAAAAAAAAAAACAGGAAACAAATTGACTCGAGGAAATGGAGTTGAGCATTACAGAAATCCTAAGGGCAACATTAGCAAATAGAATCCTGTCGGGAGATGTCGTAAGAAGTGGTCAGTCTTCTCTTTTTTATTGCTTTCATTCGTTGTTGGATTTCTGTAATTGATGGAAAGGGGGACAAAGCAATGTTTCTCTTCTGCTTTCGAAACATAGTGACATCGAACAATTAGTCACTTACTGGGGTGGGGCAAAACACTCACACAAATCCAATTAAACGGGAAAGCAAATCACCTTGGGAAAAAATCGGATACGAAGCGGCAGTATTGTCCTCCATTGTAATTGAGCATCGACACCTGCTTAATTCTTTTTCCCGCGTCTGTAATCATGAAATCGAACGTCGGTGACAGGGGGGAGAAAAGGACGAAGAGAAAATAAACTCTATCGTTGAGGTGGGGGAAAGAGTGTTGGTGTTGATGTTACACATATTTCAACCTTTTATCATCTCCATCGTAATCACGATCAGAATCATTCACCTGAAAGGCAAAATGTAAAGCTGTGTCAGATTCATTATTACGCTCATAAGTGATGGGTCGCCCACCGCGCGGCTGCGTTCTCGCATTTCCGTCAGCATCCCAAAACAATCCCTCGAGCGCTCCTCCATCATCATCACACTTTATCTTCGCGTCGACAACGTTCATTGCATCTTCAACTCCAACTGCCACGTCATCATGATGGAGTGGGAACAGTTCTTCATCATTGCCTCCAAACTCTATGTTGTCATCATAAAACGCCTCTTTCTCTTGTGCTTGATGGATTGTGCTGTGGAGAGCGTTGTTGTGTGGCTCGTCGTCATCTCTTAGTTGTGGCTCTCGGTACATTGTGACAAACACCGACCAACCTGTCCTCCAAATTTGCACTCCCGATACGATCATCTGTATCGTGGAGCTTGCCGAATTTGTTGAAATCGAACGTCGGTGACAGGGGGGGGGGGGAGAAAGGACGAAGAGAAAATAAACTCTATCGTTGAGGTGGGGGAAAGAGTGTTGGTGTTGATGTTACACATATTTCAACCTTTTATCATCTCCATCGTAATCACGATCAGAATCATTCACCTGAAAGGCAAAATGTAAAGCTGTGTCAGATTCATTATTACGCTCATAAGTGATGGGTCGCCCACCGCGCGGCTGCGTTCTCGCATTTCCGTCAGCATCCCAAAACAATCCACCCTCGAGCGCTCCTCCATCATCATCACACTTTATCTTCGCGTCGACAACGTTCATTGCATCTTCAACTCCAACTACCACATCATCATGATGATGGAGTGGGAACAGTTCTTCATCATTGCCCCCAAACTCTATGTTGTCACCATACAACGCCTCTTTCTCTTGTGCTTGCTGGATTGTGCTGTGGAGAGTGTTGTGTGGCTCGTCGTCATCTCTTAGTTGTGGCTCGCGGTACATTGTGACAAACACCGACCAACCTGTCCCCCAAATCTGCAGCCCCGATACGATCATCTGTATCGTGGAGCTTGCCGAATTTGTCGGGTCGCTGTACTTCAGCGCACAGATACAACCCATGAGGAGATAGTTCAAAGGGACACAAACGCGATCCATAGGAAGCCGATGTGGTCGTAGAACTATAAACACAATGCAAAGCAGAAAATGAAGTGCAGCAGCAGCAGCCAGCAACGGAGTATCACAGGCCCCGCCAACATACAACCCACTGACGATGCCAATGAAACATGCAAGAAACAAGTCTGCAAAGATCAGCAGCGAGAATCCCCCAGCTACCGCAGTCAACAGTGGTTGAAAAGATTGGCGCATGTGTCGGCTCCCAGCGGGCTGAGGGAAAAAGAACTGTCTTCTCAACGGTATACCCCACAGAATATTGTTGTGGATAGCGCACGTACTCTGAGCGCGGTAGCACAACACGCTGCTGGACCAGGACGAGGGCGCTAAAAAGTGCGACATCAAGCAAGATAGCTACCGCACACGCAGCAACGTCACCACCAGAGGCACCTCGGATAGTGCCAGCGACTCCTCCAAGGACACTCCCAGGTAGCAGCATGATGAGCACTTTCACACTTTGCGATGGAAAGTAACACATCGACGCAACTGGGAGAAACCGATCAAAAGCTCCTCTGGGTGCAGGGCCATCCACCGCTCGGACCAACGCGGAGGGACTTACCTTGGCAAGTATCAATGCACCAAAGAAGTGCAGTAGTATCACTCCCATAGCAAGCCCAATGTTACCAAGCGCCATCGCTACGTTTCCCAGCCCGAAGAACAAACTGACAAAGTACGTTGCCACCGACACCGGTGGATCGTGACTGCACGTAAGTAGGGCCAGCATCACTAAAGAAATAGAGGACGAGGGATCTCCTCCAAGTGCACCGACGGCTGCTGTGGCAGACACGGCACCCACAACGGCATCGCTTGGGCGTTGCGGCTTCATTTCGTTAGCGAGAGCGAAAGACTCTGACGAAGTCCTAGAAAAGTTCTTACTGGAGCTCGACGAAATCAACGAGAGTGACTGTGACTCGAGGGGCGAATGCGATTCGCTAACCAATGCTGAAGGCTCCATCGAATCGCTGTGACTATTAAACAGTGACAACGTTCGTGTGTAACTTGTAGAGGGGGCACCAGTCACGCTTTGCCTTGTTGACAATGATTTGGATAGAACCATCGTTCTGCTCTGGGAATCAGACGACGATGTTGTCTTCGAATTGGTCCCGGAAGTAGACATATTCACGCTTTTCGCGAAGGTACTTGTCGCGCTTTGGCTTGTTGACAATGATCTTGATAAAGGCATCGTGCTGGTCTGGGAAATAGACGCCGTCGACGTTAATGTCGCTTCATTCGATGGTTCAGCAGTGCGTGTGCCAAGTTGCTCAATTGCAACAAATCGAATCGCGGCGTTACTCTTGTCCGCCACCAGCAGTCCACAGAGTAAGGACGTCTTGTTGCAAAACCACTTTCCCCCAAAAGGATAGGAAAATTTCGCTGCAAGGCCAGGGCCGTCAACCAACCCACTCGTAGTGTTCCCAGCAATAGTGGAAACGTTGTTGCTTGACAGCTCTAAGCGGCGTACAAGGCTGTTGTTGGAGTCTGCAACGAATACTGCAGTTTCATTGTCATTCAATGCAATACCAAAGGCACCATTGAATCCAGCACTAGTACCGATGCCGTCTGTAGAACCTGTCGATGCGCCGCCTGCCAGCGTCACAATAGTGCTGGTTGACGTGCTGATCCTCACCACTGTGTAGTCACTCCCCACGAAGAGAGAAGACCCATTACGAGAAATACACAAGAACCAGCATCTGTACGAAGTCTGTGCGACAGTTGTGACATTGGCCGTTGCAACCACTATTCTCCGTACACGAAACACGTTTCCAGTGTCAGCCACGAATAATAGTACAACGCCGTCAATCCGAGAAGTGTAATGAGCAATTCCGTACGGACCAGAGAATTGAGCGTTCACTCCAATTCCATCTCTGTAACCAGATGAGTTCCCTGCTAAGGTGGTGACGTTGTTGTTGGTAAGGTTTAGCGTGCGTGTGCGATGGTTACTACTGTCGCTAATGTACGCAATATTATTGGCAGTGTCGCACGTAATTCCGTACAGATCGTTAAATCTCGCAGCTCCGCCCACGCCGTCAGCATTTCCAGACACAACTGAGCCAGCTATCAGTTGAGCACTTGACCCGTTTGAACTCAATTTGAAGACGGAGTTATAAGCAACGTACAACAAGTTATTCCCCTTGTCCACAGCAATGTCGGTTACGTTCATAGTCGATTGAGACACAGTGGAGACCATTATGGAGACGACTGTAGCATAGCAACCCTGCTGAAGAGCTACTTGGGATACTGCAACGGTCGTCATAAGGAGTTGCAGATACAGAAAAAATTTCATCTCTAAAGAGGGGCTTCATCAAATGAAAAACATGACACACATCACATTCTTGGAATACAAGACGAGCACTTCAAAGACCAGAACATTACATTGGATGGTAACATGAAATTCGAGAAAAAGGTGGACGATGATTGATAAGCACCGAGCTAGCAACACAGCTGTGAAGCAAAAGAGAAAAACCTGTGGAGGCCAACCTCACAACTTCCAAGGGACCAGACCGGCACACTCCTCTCACGATGCTGCAATGACAACATAAGGTACTGCAGCCTCCAATGCTTTTATTCCACCGAGGAGCATCGACACCTTCGCCACGCCTAGTCGCTGGAGGGACTCTACTGCGCTCTGCCCATCCTCAGGCTCCGTCCCAGTGATGATCACTACATGAGGAGATTCCGAAATGGCTGCAGCACCTGCAAATGCTGCACTTGACGCTGATGATGAAGAAGCAGTCGTGATCGTGCAGGTGGTGTTGATATTGGGTGCTGCAGGGTACCAAAGCATGTGTGGTCTGCCGAGCAGCCGCAGCACGGGCTCTCCATCCATCGCGCCTGCACGGTGGATGTGATCATCATCGTCGTCATCGCTGCCACGACCATAAGCGGCATCCACCATCACAAAATCATCATTAGGCTGCTCATCTTCGTTTCCGATCGGCTCTTCTACTCGCCAGCCGCGCAAAGTGTCAAATGCTACCTCAACGGCGCCAGAATTTTTTTTGTTTGCCTGTGAGATTGCCGTTATGTTGCGACTCTGTTGCGCGGCCGATGCCGAAAATGATGTTAGGTTGTTGTGTCCTCCTACCCAACCTCGCCGCCGCTCGTCATTGGTGCGAATGTCTAACAGCAGCACACCTCCCTTCGATGCCCAAGACGCGTTCACCCTCGCATCTACAGTACTGTCAAGATTCTTCTTCGTCACACCCGCGATATCTGCAGGACTCAGTAAACAACAACACGATGTTTTCACCAACGACGCAGTGACGGGGTCGCTCAGCGCTGGTTCCAGTACAGAGGGCGGTGTGCTAGCAAGCAGCAACGACGCCTCTTCCAAAAGATGGAGAACGTCCATGGCGGCGAAGCTGCCGGCAAGGAGCGAGACTACCGTGGGGAAGTCGGAGGCGTGCATCAATGAGTTTCGCAGCTCTAACATCACGGCGCACGCAAGGCACACCGTCGCCTCTGGGCTGCCTGATCCGAATACAAAGTCCCACACCACGGTGCATTTTCTCACTGGCAGCACATGGGCGAATATTGTGAGGAACCAGGAGATCGCAAACAACTCCGGTTTGCACTCCAATTTGTCAAACACGTGATGCGCGAGTTCCGGGTCATAGTACCTTAGCAGCAACGATAACTGCATGAGCCTGTGCTCCATAGCGCCTTGATTTCCTTTAAGAAAGAAATGCGGAATCCACCGCCGCAGCATCAGCGACAACAACAGCAACGACAGCGCCTCATCGCCGTTGGTGGCATGCAGCAACACCGCCACCACGCTGTCTACCCCCTGCCAGTACATCATGGTGGGTGCCGTCGCGAGCCACGCTTTGACGACATGCAGCAGTTTCCGTTGCCCCTCGGGTGACGAGAGGAACGGGTCGTACTGATGGCATCGGGGGATGTCGACGGCGACTTGACGATCATTGCACGTTGGCGTCCGCACATCAATGCGAGAAAACACGTCGTGCAGACCAGAAAGGGGGAGCAGCGCGAACGCGTCGGTGTTGGGGGCGATGTCGGCGGAAGACGAGGAGGCACTCGACGAAGGCCTGAGAGACGATAGCGCGAGAGACAGCATTGCGCGCCACAAGTACCCGCGGAATTGGGAAGGCACACGAGGAATCGCAGCAGCAGGCGTCGTCGCTTCTGCAGGTGGATGATGACGCGATGATGTCAGTGCAATGGTCTCCGCGATGGTCGCCTCTCCTCGCATCCCCTCCCAAACTTTTTTCAGCTCACTGACGAGTAGCAAACGCCGCCGACGGTTTTCTTCCGGAGGCAACGCGGTACTGTTGATGTTATTGTCGATGTTTGTGCCGTTGTTGGGTGGTTGGGTCGACAGTGCACAGAGGAGTGCTTCACTTCTGTTGACAAGCTTGCGCAGCGTTACCATAAAGTTCACGTCACACGAAGACGAATGCTCAAATGCAACAAGATGCATTTCTGGTGTTTTGACGGCCACGAACTCACTGTGTGGTTCACGTAAACGATGCTGTGGTGTCTTGTGGTGGTGGCTACGCTCGTCACGTTGTGGGTGCTGCAACTTCATCGATGAGGAAGTACTGTTGTTGTTGTGGAGAGCAGCGTGACCTTGTTGCTGATGCCGGCGGCTGCGTTGGGCAGCGCCTCCCCCTACAAGCGGACTCAAAATGCTGCCATTTTGATGATGATCAAATGTTGATGATGACTGTTGTTGTGACGTGGGCAGAAGAAGGGAATGATGTGAGCTGTTGTACCACTCCGGGTTCAACGGTGGTGGAACAACAACAGTGGAAAGGGATGGAGGTGCTGCGCCGTATCGCCTCTGGAACCTCTCTTCCACTTCGGTCAATAACGTTGAACTTGCAGGAAATGTGGGAGAGAAGGTATCTGGACTGGATGTGGCGACAATGCCGTTTTCATACGGGCTGCTGCCACCCCCCACCTGTTGCGATGGTGTTCGCCACATGTGTCGCAGCACAGCGCTTGGAACACACAACTCCACAACAGAATCATCCCCCTCCCCTTGAACTCTTCCCACAAAGCTAGATGACAGCAGGTGCTTATTGAGTAGTGCGCACAAAAACGCCGAAGCCCGTGAAGAAGTGCTGGCGATCATCTGGGCTACTGTTGCAGTCGGAGTCATCGAAGTCGCCGCCAGTGTTGTTGTTGTTGTGGTAGGAAAGGCGGTCGCTCCTCCCGTGGTAAGCGGGGAGCTGCTCTTTGGAGACACAGCAGGCGACAAGAGCAATGAAGTGGAAGACGCAGATGGAGACAAGGTCACTACTGACGTGACAGCGGCAGTGGCGGCGGCGGCGGTAGCAGAGAGCATGAATAGCGAAGGGTAGCTCTGAAGTAGGGCCACTGAAAGCTCACTACCCAACCGATCACCACGTTTGATTGCTGTTGTCTGTGTCGGCGACGATGATGATGTCGTACTGGAGCCGCTACCGCCGCCAACATTCGTCAACGCCCATAACAACTCCACCCACGCAGTCCACACCGCCGCTGTCTTTTGAAGCTCTGCCTGAGGACCCGAAGTGGCGCCGTTTTCTAACGAACACTGTTGCTCAATGTACGACCGCCAGACTTCGTATTGCGCCCGAATGTCGACAAACGGCGAGGCAGGCGACAAGATCATTCCCCTTACCTGATGTTGTTGCTGTTGGAGAAGAGTCATAGCGCCAATACTGGTGGTGGCGCGAGAACGCATCGGTGGAAGCCGCCTCATCCAGTGCTTCCATCCTCGTCCTTCACCCATCGTCGTCGTGGGCGCGCTGCCCTCATTGTCCTCCTCCTCCTGTACTTCCTCCTCATTTGATGTTGCCACAGCAATAGAAGTGTTGTTGTCCTGCTGAAGCAGAAGCGTCTTCACGACATACAACGGAAAATGGTTAGCATCAGCGAAGTGCTCCAGGCGATGGGAACCAGAGGGGTGAATCATGTGACACAATTGCACAAGAGTTTCACGATCGATGTGAGAGGCAACGATGGTGTTGACCAAACATGCAATTGGGTGCTCTGGCTCATCGTCGTGATTGTCACTTCTGTTACCAGAAGAAGTAGCGTCTCTCTTCTCCTCTTCTCTCTCCTGTTGACGTTGCAGCTCATCAGAGAGACCCCTGCGGAGACGCTCCACGAGAGCGTAGTACCCACGCAAGTGTGACAAGGGCGTGCCGGAAGGAATGATCACGTCGTTCACAACATCTCGTAGCAGCAGCAGCATTGAACTGGCATCGTTCCCAAACGATTTGTCCATGGTGTGTTGTTGAGCTGTGGTTCCTTCACCATCATCATCATCAGCGCTGCCGTCACCAACGACGACTGTAGTAGCATAAAGTTGAAGACAAGAGAAGAGAAGGACGACACCTGCGCTCCAGACATCGTCTGCAAAGGTCACCACAAGATTTGACGACATTGATTGGCGAAGCAGCAGCACCTGCGGTGACAACAGCAAGAGATCGCTAGTCCGACACTGTCGACTTGTGCACAGCTGGTGGTGAGGAACCTCACCTCTACTCCCCTGCTCCCTTGTTGAGAATAATGTCGACGGACGAAGCAGGTGAGGTTGAGGAAAGAGGGGAATCGTTGGTGTAGGTTGTTGTTGGTGATTGTGGGGAGAGCCACCATCAACGTTACACTCTTCCTCCAGCACACGACAAACACGGAGGGCGGTCCGTCGCACAACAACGCACGGTCCACCCCGCGGCCGCAGCATGTGGTACGTTCGTAACTGTCGTTGCTGTTGCTGTGGTTGATCATTACGGTGACCTTGTTGTTGTTGCTGCTGTGCAGCACCACCACCAAAACGACCATGTCGTCGTTGCTCCTGGTGTTGCAACCATTGTTTCTGCTGAGCATGCATCGGTGATTCGAATGTGACCCCAAAGTCGTCGAGGGACGTAAACATCAACGGGATATATCGACGACTACTACGTCTCACGTGTGCTGCTGCCTTGGAAGAGCCACATGTAGCTGTCACATCATCATCGCAGCCAACACACCACCGCTGACAAGAGCGGAGCCATGCGACCAGCACCCCACACAGCTGACGATGGAGACTTTCGATGTCGGTGGCAGTGGTGGTAGTTGTAGCACCGACCGTCTTAATGCCAATCGACAAATTCTCACGTCGTTGTTGCAACCACTCTCGCAGGGTGGAGGGTGGGTCCACGTGCAGGAAGCACCAGTCAGCGGTGCCACTGTGAGAGAGGACATCAATGGGAGGTGAGAAGTGATCCAACAACACAGCGTCATCGTCCACTTCACACTGATGTTCAGCGTCGGAATCGTTGATGGTCGATGATGGGGATGATGATGTTGACGATAAGTTGTGGATTGTCGCGCTGCTAGTCGTCAATTGTGTTAGAGAATCAACGCCGAATGTTTGGCGCTGGTGCTGGTGCATTTCAGCCAACAAGAACGCGGTTCTGAGACCCACAACTACGCTACGCACGCGCGTGAGGGCTGCAGAAGCAAAAGGAGCGGTGGCGTGGAACGAAGCGTAACCACCACCATGAGAAGCGGTGGCGGTGTTGACGTACGTCGCTACGATCGAGGAAGGCGGACTACTACTGACTGTTGATTCTGCTGCTCCTGAAGACGATACCATTCGTAGAGCGAAACGTAGACTTTGTTTCTTTTTTTGTGATTTTATTCGGCCTTTTTGTTTGGTGGCGACGAAGAACTTCCTGATTTGTTTGGGTGTTCCTGATTTTCTGACTTTTGAAAAATCACAAGCAAAAAAATATGGTTCAAAACGTATCATACACTTTGGAAAGTTGTTTTATTTTCCATCTTTGTCGTGTGTACGACCTCACATCATCATCCCACACACATATGTGTGTGTGCTTCGACGTCCGCGCTATGCAGCACTTTTTGCACCACCGACAGGTACAGCCACTGCGCTAGGAGAAGACGTGTCGTCATCGTCGTCACCTCCTCCCTTCAGAATTTCTTTCCATTTCCCATCCACAAGCTTCTTCGATTCGTTGTACACGTTGGTGATGAGCATCTTGCGGAACGACAGCGCTGTGTTCAGCACTGCGGTGTCAATCTCCTTCAAGAAATCCTTCAACGCGTCCTTGGCGAGGAGTAGCGTCAAGTCTTGTTTTGTCTTCTCGCCGTTTAAGAGAGGCTCACGTCCGATCTTGGAGAGAACATTATTCAAGCGGCCATCGCTCACGTTGTTCAGCAACAACGCATTCGCAGCGGATTCAATGGCAGGCAGCATCGCATCTGGAATCGCAGTCATCTCACCGCCACTTCTCTTCACCGCAGCAGCACGCACAGTGTCAAGAAACGTCGCCTTGAGCTCCTGCTGTTTGCCCGGATGTTTCAACTCCATAAAGGAGCTACAGCGAAGTTTGATGATGGTGGCAACGCCAACGCGCTCTACCTCCGGAGCGCCACGTTTGACGTGACGAATGATCACGCCCTCCGCTAAATTACCTTCAAGTGGATAATTTCCGAGGCCTAACAGTGCTGGGATGGGAGTGACGAAGTTCTCCACATCAAACGCCAAACATTGATTCAATGTGCCTCGTACCAACGCCTTGGCGAACATCAAATTCGGCGTCTTGGAGCACAGCTCAACGAAATCGTCGTAGCCCAACATCACAAAGTCCGACTCCTCTCCGGAGACGGAGTACTTGAGATCAAAAGCAAAGAAGTGCAACTCTGGGCTGTACTGAGGAAACGGTTCGTTTTGGATCCGGACGCCAGAGAGAGGGAACTTCTTCCCATTAGGCAACGTGCACCACTTGGTGGACTTTGGGACAAGTGGATGTTTGTAGCGAGCCCCAAACAGTTCGCCGTTCAGCACCACCCTCCCAATCTTGTGCACATTGAACTTCTGCTTGATGAGGTCGCATAAAATACGAATCTGTGCCGTGAACTCATCCACCAGAACATGATAGCCGAAGAAATTCTCATTGGGGTCCATGAGGCCGCTGCGTTTGGAGAAACGCACTGTGGTTTCATCCATCAAGTAAATGCCGAAGTTCGTGCCGTGGACTTTTTCAATCGCAACCCATTCTTGACTTCCAAGACTGGACTTGTTGATGATATCAATGCGAGATTCACTCGGGAGGTCGATTTCAACATAAGCAGAGAACGATGTCTGGTCGTGGGGGAGTTGGGCGTAGTGGCGAACTGGAGTGGAGATTGCGGTGGTGGCGGTGGTGGTGGTGGGTGGCAACGAAGACGACGACATGGCGGTGAGCAACGAGCATGAAGAGGTGAGCAGTGCTGAAGTTCTTCTCATTGTGGCATGCGATGCGTACAAGTGCATAGACCTAGACGAGAGGCATGCAACATTTGTCAGGACTAGCCTTTGCATTATCTTGTGTTTCCCAGCAAGCGCCAATTGACCACTTTGTTCCTTTTCTATTTCTAATGAGCGCAAAGCGGGGGAAAAAAGTAAGGACTTGCAAAAAAACGTTTGCAAGAAAAACTTCCAAAAAGAAGTGATACAGTTAGTTTGAATATTGTACAATCGGTGTTCTCAAAACTGTGATATCGTCTCATAGCGCAAAGTTGAAACGAAGGAGCGGAAAAAAGGGAGACGACATTTTTTTTTCCCATTGGCAATCTACTTTCTTCGTCACCATCGATGTTTTGTGAAAAAAAGGGGGGAGGGATGGATAGATATGACAAACCTATCGTTCGACTGATGCATCACATACGCTTCTTCTCATTTCTTTCTTCCTCTACGCAAGAAATTCTGGGCTCACTTCTTGCAAGTTCAGCAGTGTTTGAAATCCTCGCAACAACTCCAACATGCGCTCCATTTCTTGTTGGGGGATCGCAGCAGGCCGCTTGTGGAGGTGATGAAGTGATGTCGATGACGATGCTGCTGCTGCTCCTCCTGTAACAGTGGATGCAAGGGATTTCATTCCTTTAGTGCCACCGCTGCCATTTGACGTTGCTGCCGCCGACTTCTGTTGTTGTTGCTTTGTCGTCGCTCCTCCTCTGATGGAGGACTTGTTGCTAGCGCCTCCTCCTGCAGCAGCTGTTCTTAGTTGTTGCTGTCGAGATGATGTAATGACAGGTTCGTCCTCTGTGGCATCGTCCTCGTCGTCTTCCTCATCTCTCTCCGAACACATACCGCTTCCTACCCCATCCTCGTCGTTGTCCCCACCACCGCCGCCTTCGCCGTCGCCACTACTCAAAGCGGCTGCAGCGGCTGCAGCGTTTCTTGCGGCACGTTGGAGTTGGTACTCTTGTTGCTGGAGCTGCTGAAGTTGCTGATGGCGGATCTTTTCCTCGGAGGCTAGAGTGAAGCCGAGAAGCACCAGCAACCGCATTTCGTTTGGATGGAGCAAACAGCGCCTGACAGGAACGTGCGGCCAGCGGAACTGCTTGAGCTCCAGCTTCGCGGGAGACACTCGATTCTTAGATTGGACAACGGCTAACTCCTGCAACCACGAGTAATTCTTCTTCGCGACCAACCAATCCGCGCGCCATGCTACTTTGGCAGTGCGGTACCGGATCTCCTCGCGGAAGAACACAAACCGCAGGAGCCGATCTCTCATCTTTGGTGCGAGCTTTGCGCCTGCGGTGGTGTACAAGGCGTGCGTTTCTAACGCAACTAGCCTCGCGGAGACTGGGTCAGGACCTAGCCGCTTCCCGTTACGATGCGCAATCCGGCTGAGGAACGGCTTCGCGACCAGCACAGCAGTGGCGTACGACATCTTTCTAGGAGACTCAACAACGATGTTGCTGTTATTATTGGTGTCGTCCACCACGTTGAAGCGCATCGCGTCGTCGAGACGCTTTCCAAAAAATCCCGGAGTAGCAGAAGAAGTAGTGTTGTCGTTGTTGTTAACAAAGTCTCCTGACCCTGAGGTAATACTCCCACTTCGGCCTTTTTGGGCGTCTCCACCAGCACCACCACCTCGGAAAGAGACGCTGCCTTGACGGGCTATTCGTTGTGCAGACACAGAAGAAGAGGCGGGGCCTTGGGGAGGTGGTGTAGATGCTGTCCTCGACACAGTGCCTCCCGAAGTAGCTGCAGCTGTTGCCGCGGCAGCGGAGGAGGCGGGAGGTGCGCCCGATGTCAGCGCGCGATGAAGCGGCCCTTGTGTCTGCGCTTGTTGCTGCGTTTTCCTCTTTTCAAAGTCTTTCGTGTCCTGACACTGCACACGTGTGTACGTGGACCTCTCCATCATAAAATATTCTAACTGGACGCACGTAAACTCTGTTCTCTGTCCTCGAATGTACAACCATTTCCTCACTTGGCGTTGAATCAACTTCACGTTCTTGAGGAGCCTGGAGATACTGGTCCGTGTGTGGATCGCCTTGGCGAGTTGCGTTAACAACATCTTGACAAGCCGTGCCGCTTTGACTTTGCGGCGGTAGAGCAAGAAACCCAAACGAGCCACGAAACAGGTTTTAGACTTGAGATCGGCGATGAGCGGCCGCATGTTTTCAATTTCATGATCCTCCAGCTGCCGACGGCGGTGTTGGTTCGTCGCGGCGTTCCTATTTCGTTCTAGCCCGCGTGCGAGAGGATCCGAGCAAAAAGATTGCGAGTGCAAGTTACTTCGCTGGGACGACCCCAATAAATCAAACTCCGCGTTTTCCTTTACGCGAAGGGAGTCCTCAAACACGGACCACACAGCGCGCGTGGAAAAGATAAAACTAAGAAGTCCCATCCAATGCCGATCGCGCGATCGCTCTGCGCCGCGCACGACGCTCATATTCTGCTCCACGTTGTGCACAAATGCTTCGACAGATGCGTCTTTCAAGTATCTTGCGAGAGTGCCGCGTTCTGCTTGTTCCACGCGGTGTTTCTTTGCTTGTGCTTTGAACTCACCCGGGTGAGCGGCACTCTTCCTGTTCTCAGTAATAAAACTACTGGCGCTGCTCAGTGGCCGTTTGTTGGAGAGCAAGAATGAACTGTCGTTGTTGTGGTTGCCCCTTGTGGGCGAGTTCCGTGGCGATCCCGAGGTTTGGCTAGCATCGTCGAACCCACCAATGCTCCCACCACGTCGGATGAGCAGCTCTTCCTCGTACTTAGCGACGTGCTCTTTCAGCCGGTCATGGAGAACTTTATTGTCTCGAAGGACACTCAGCGCATTCCCAAAACAATTTCTTCGATCGCGGCGAGCAAGACTAGCTTTGACAGTGATTTGAGTGTTCATGTCTCTCATCGTCTTGGCAATCTGTAACTGCATTGTTTGAGCAGAGTGGGCTGATCGTGGGAGGGGAACAGCAGCAGCAGCGGCAGTACCGGAAGGCGCACCGTCTCCTCCTTCAACGGGTGAGCCAGTCGCCCCAACTGCAGTGCCAGCGGAAGCAACATTCGGCGGTAGCTTCGTTGACTGGGATGCATGATGACTCTGCGATGACTCTTCAATCCGTAAGAATGCCGTGGGTGGCAGGGAGACGGCTAATGGGGCAAACTTCGAGCCCAGCAGCGAGTGCAGAGCTGCATCTAACGCCTCTGGCTCTTGTTGATATGCATGCTGAAAGTTGAACTGCTGCCCACCAATGCCTCGTCCTTTCCCGCTATTCCTCGCCGCTGACCCAGCTCCTGCTGCTGCTGATACCCCTCCGCCAAGAACGCCGCCGCTTCGAGTGGTCCCGTCAAGCGACCCAGGAGACGGTGACGGCGGTCCTCCACCACCTCCTAGTGGAAGAGCTCCACCTCCTCCTCTCAAGTTGGGCGAGGCGGTAGACATACGGGTGCATGTGGTCGTCACATCTGCAACTTCTTGCAACAAGTCTGCGATGGCGGCCTGGTGGGCCTCCACGCTATCGTCACCGTTGGCGGCGAGTAGTTGATGACGCTGGCGTGATTTCTTTTTCCCGCCGAGCTTTCCCTGCCCGTCGGTTGCTGGGCTGCCTGGCGATGGTGTCGTCGAAGATCCTGTCACAGTGGTTGTCGTATTATTCAAGGAAGCGCTGGTGGTCGCTGCTGCTGCTGCTATCGGTCGCCGTTGATGCGGTTCTGACGTCGTTGAGGCTCCAGCAGCACCATCGCCTCCTCCCCCTGAGGGGAATACTGTAGTAATAGATTGACCAGCAGGCGATCCTTGAAGTTGTTGTGGCTGCCCGCCGATGGTGGGGTGTGGGCTCAGCGGACTTCGGAAGACACCTCGAGGGTCGTTCCCGCCCATCAACACACCGTTAAGCACAGATGTACTACTGGATGGACGACTTCGTTGTGTAATGAATATGGATGTGGGTGAGGAACCTATTCTTCCTACTCCGGGCGATGATGTGGTTCCCCTTGTAGCGGGACGTTGTTGCTGTTGCGCGCTGGATGGGACCATCATTGTTGACATTCTACTATTGGGTCCTCCTACGACTCCTGTTGCCTGGTGTTGACGGTGGTGACCTACACTTGTGACAGGACGACCGTTGGTTGTTGATATACCAACGCTACTTCTCGCGTCGCGAAGCCAGTAGTTGACATGTTCCGCTGCAGCAGCACCAGCGGACGCTGCACGTGGAAAAGAAGCACGATGTTGCGCAGCAGACCCACTGCTACGAAACGAGGAGCCAAGCAGTTGCTCTACGTCACCCGTCGTGTCTTGGCCTCCTGCATTTGCTATGACTGATGGCAGCGGCATGACGTCAAACAAACCGTTGTTACCACCACCACCTCCGCCAATCGATGAGATTGGGGTCATGACAGAACACGACGAGGCGAGGCTTGCACCGCGAGATCGCACGCCGCCGACAGAAACGACAACAGCAGCATTGGTGGTTGTTGCTGCTCCGCTGGTGGTGATGCCATTGATCTTGCCGGTGGCGGTGGTCGAAGTGGAGTGCAATCGCGAGGCTGCAAATGGCTTCCTGATACCTCCTGCTGATGTTGCGCCTCCTGAGGTGTACTCTTGTTGTGCACGAAAAGGTTGCATCTTTTCCCCCTCTGAAGACAGTGGAAAAAAGGAAATGGAAGGTGCGCGCTACCTTTCTGGGAGGATTTATTCTTCTTTTTGCTTGTGTCACCAGACTCCCGTTTGGTGTTCTAGTCCTCTTTACTTTTGTTTCTCTGAAAAACAAAAACAACACAAAAAAAGTGAGAGTGGGGAAAGAAAGAGCTTGAAAACAAAGTGAGTATTCTTAAACGTGTTTTGCTTCCTAAACAATGAGAACGTCAATGTGTGAGCTCCCGACCACTCATGTTGTTTGTTTTTCTTCGGCAATTCCTTTGCTTTCTCATTATTTTTTTTTTTTTTCCTTTAAGATGTGTCATGAAATTCAGTTTGTTTGTGTGCGGGGGTTTTTCGCTTTTTTTTTTTTTTTGGCAGTACGACGTTATTGCTCTGTGCACGCAAACTGATAGCAAACTCTTGGGTGAAGGGGAGGTATTGGGTAGTTCTTTTGATGTGGACAGAGGAGGTTCTTTTGATGTGGACAGAGGAGAGGGAAAATGGTCAAAGTAAAAAACCGCCGGATTCGGTAAATAACGCTTCAGCAGAAGATTTTACCGAACGTTGAATTCCTTTTTTGAAAGAGGTGAAAGGTGAAGTGCACACTTTTTAGGGTGTGCGTGAAAACGAAGAAAAAATAAGCAACATCGGGGATCATACAACCTGATTGATCACTTGGGGAAAGGTTCAGTCCCGTATGTGCTACCAGCGCCGCTGGTGTGTGGTAGATTGTTAGACATGACCAACGGCTCCATGACCAACGGCTCGCCTTGCACTTGTTGACTTCCCCTTCCATCAAAGTTTGTGGGTGTGGCTGTGGGGGCTGCTGCAACCGCAGCCGAGAAGGATGTATTCGCGCAGGAGTGCGTAAAGTAGCCCCCAGTCTCCTGATGATGGTGATGGTGGCTGTGGGGATTCTGTTGCTGTTCAGGTGGTGGTATTGTTGTTCTTGCAGCATCATCACCAGTGGTGGCAACTGATTTCGTTGTTGTTGAGGCGCCACATTCGCAGCAGGTTGTAACTTCATGAGGCACCTCTGGCAGCTCCAGCTTCGTGCCATGAATGTTCACGTACCAGTACACCAGAGCTAAGAACATTGCGCCAAGTAAATTGCCGGCCGTGCACAGGAACAACTCGCCCCATAGATCCGTCTGCTTGAAGCCAGGACAGCGGAGGAGCGTCGCGGCGGTGAAAAGGTACATGTTCGCGACGCTGTGCTCAAACCCCATCGCCACAAACGCCGCGATGGGGAAGATGCAAGCAAGAACCTTTCCGCTGACCGTTTTTGATGCGTACGCCATCAGAATGGAAAAGCATACGCACATGTTTGCACCAATACCGCGAAGAAATGCTTGGTACTCCGGCAACGTCGACTTACTGACGGCAATCTTGCAAGCCACCTCACCGCTGGCACATGTTCGCACCGATGCCGCGAAGGAACGCTTGGTACTCCGGCAACGTCGACTTACTGACGGCAATCTTGCAAGCCACCTCACCGCTGTGGCTGTACTCACCCTCGAAGCCGTTTACACCGCTCCCCCAGAACAGGATCCCAAAACTCACCGCACCCGCCATGTTCGAGAAGTACACAAGTAGTAGATCGTAAATGTACTCCCACATGTACACACGCTTGGAGAGCACCGCGATGAAGATCAACACGTTCCCCGTGAACAACTCAGCACCGCACAACACAATCACCATCAGGGCAGTAGAGAAGAAACTGCCGCCAAGAAGTTTTGCTGGGCCACTAAATGTCATTTCTACCATCGCGGCGATCATTGTTTGGCAACCAAACGCGACATAGATGCCTGCAAGCACAGCTAGCAAGGATGTCTTGGTGAGGGTCATGTGTGTTTTCTTAAATCCAGTTCGCATGGCGAACTCGGTGATGGCCGCGGCGTCGAGAATCAACCCGTTGGGGTTGTTGGACGATGATTCTGGCATATTTTCTTAACCGGAAGCGGTGTCTCCAGCAACAACAACTAAAAAGAGAGATGAAGCAACAAGAAATGAAGTGGCATCCGAAGATCTTTGTGGGGGAAAAAAATGTCACTGAAGTGTCGTGTGTTGGGTATCTTGTTGCGTAATGAGCGATTTGCGCAGTTTGACATCCACCACACGTACCGGTAACGCTTGAAGGGGAAAAAAATGTTCTTTTGATGTTCAATGTGTAAGACAACAAAAATAATGAGGATGGTGTCTGTGTGTGGTCAACACTCAGCCCTTTAGTGAAGTACTTGATGAGTTCAGAGGTCTGACTTCGCGGAGTTTGGCGTTTCCAGTGTAACGTTAGCTGCGAGTGTGAATCGGTTGAGAATTGAGAGGAAAGTAACTTATTTTTTTGATGCGTCTGTGCAATAATAGTACAGAGGTGGAGGTTTTTGTAACAAAATAAGAAGCCACTTTCATGAGCTTTCTCTTTTCTCAAAAAAAAAAAGGAAGGGGGTTCAAGGAGGTGGAAAAGGAATTGAAGGAAACGAAAGATGCGTTGTGTCCGCTTTCCCCCAGAGGCCACACGCGAAATGAAAGGGTTGTTGCTTTTGAAGCCGAGAATGGAGGCGTTGTGCAACGAGGTCCTCCCTCGTGGCGCCGTCTGGCGACAGTCATTTTGATCGACTATGCTTTGGTTTGGTATGTGTTCATCGATGTTGCCGTGCTGACCGCGGCTGGGTTTCTTGGCGCTGTGAGCTCGCTTGGGTCTGGAAGTGCGTCCTGTACTTGGGGCAGCTGGTGCTGTCTTTCTCTCCTAAAAAAAGGAAGGGGTCAAAGGAGCTGGAAAAGGAATTGAAGGAAACGAAGTGTGCGTTGTGTCCGCTTTCCCCACAGGCCACACGCTACAGGAGCCCAATCATCAGTGCTGATGAGCATGGCCGTTAGAATTCGGTAGATTTGGTATCATCGCAAGTGGCTCTCCTTGGAACACTTCGCGTTGCGTCGTACCGCTGTAGATCGAACATTCGCCCCCCTCCTGCCTAGCTGCAGCAGCAGCATCCCCGGTGGTGGACACGTTGGTGGTGGTTGCTGCGGCAGCGAGAGAAAAAGAGGTGTTGTTAGCGCATGAGTGGGTAAAGTATCCATTACCTTGCTGCTGATCATGATGATGATGGTGATGCTGGCCCACTTCGTTGGTCGCGTATTGCATTGTAAGGCGCCCCTTAGTAGTGTCAGCGCGCTTTCCGCCACAAGTTGCGCACACCTCTTCGTGTGGAACCTGAGGAAGTTCCAACTTCGTCCCTCGGATATTCACGTACCAGTACGAGGCAGCAAGAAACATTGCACCAACCATGTTACCAGCGGTGCACAAGAACAACTCGCCCCATAGATCGGTCTGCTTGACGCCGGGACAACGAAGCAATGTTGCGGC
>CYKH01000024.1:8370-25028 GCA_001460835.1 Bodo saltans | reverse complement strand
AGCAGAGGGCTGGCTGGCCGTAGAGTCGTGAGGGGCCGAGCGTGATCGACGCTTTGGCGTAAAGGCGGTGGACGCAGGAGCAGCGTGGGCTCCTGGTTGAACGATATGATGTTGGGGCAACAGATGATCAACATGTTGCACAAGGGTTGTGCCTTTGCGAGGCGTAACGCCCCTCTTAGGCGACTGTGCCGCATGGTAGCTGGCGTTTGCTGCTGCGCTCACAAGGGGTCGTCGATGAGTGATGACAGAGCCTCCAGGTGTGATCATCAAGTGCCTAGATCCATCCCAGTCCCATGCGCGCTGCTCAGCGGACGACAAGCGCTCAAGGAGTGCTTCGAATGCTTGAATCTGCTGCGCGTCTGCTTCGCCTTGAAGAGTGCGATGATGGACGATGAACTCTAAAATGGCACTCCGCCTGGCAGCGATGCTGGCCGTAGAGTCGTGAGGGGCCGAGCGTGATCGACGCTTTGGCGTAAAGGCGGTGGACGCAGGAGCAGCGTGGGCTCCTGGTTGAACGATATGATGTTGGGGCAACAGATGATCAACATGTTGCACAAGGGTTGTGCCTTTGCGAGGCGTAACGCCCCTCTTAGGCGACTGTGCCGCATGGTAGCTGGCGTTTGCTGCTGCGCTCACAAGGGGTCGTCGATGAGTGATGACAGAGCCTCCAGGTGTGATCATCAAGTGCCTAGATCCATCCCAGTCCCATGCGCGCTGCTCAGCGGACGACAAGCGCTCAAGGAGTGCTTCGAATGCTTGAATCTGCTGCGCGTCTGCTTCGCCTTGAAGAGTGCGATGATGGACGATGAACTCTAAAATGGCACTCCGCCTGGCAGCGATGGTGTCAACGAGGCCTCGCATCTTAGCGTTGGATGCCAGCGTCGTGAAGGTCCCAGCATTGGAAATTCCGCTTTGCAATGTCGCGATAAGTTGTTGATGCTCCTCCACAATTCGACCCGTGAGACGAACATCAAGTGGAGTCCACCGGGTGCGCAAAGAGTGAGGGCTGCCCGAGCTGGTTCCTACAAAGCTAGACATCTTTCTAATGCATGCGATTAACTTACCGATATGTTGAAGCGTGTGCACTAGGCGAAGGGGGGAGCAACAAAAAAACAGGACGAAATGACTTTGAGATACGCATAACAGAGGAGGAATTTATTTTATTTTTTTCAGGAAGGGGCATTCGTTGTCATGGTGCATGTGGCAAGGGGGTGTGAGATGGATTGTACAATAAACACACACACAACGTATGTTGTCGTCGACTCGTTTTCATTTTCTTTGTGTATGTGCATCTCTGGTGTGATACATGGACGAGTTACCGCTGGGCGCGTCTCATATTTTTGCTTGCAGTGGATTGCTCGTATTGCGGCACCTGAATAGGTGGAAGGGGTTGGCGCAGCATGCGCTTGAGCTCTGCCATCACCGTGCGGACGCCGGCGTTAGGGGCGCACATGTCATCTCTCGACCCTAGCCCATCTCTGCTAATTGGCGTCGTTCCCCAATCCTCGTCGAGGGTGCCACTTTGGAATTTAGTCGGCTCATCTTCGAGGGATTCTAGCCTACGTGTTTCGTTCTGACCTCGACCTTGATGCCTCCCTGCGGCTGCTCGTGGCACTGGAGCACCTGCGCTCGACGGTGGCTCGCTATCGTGTGGTGTTGGAGCGAACCACGAGTCGTCAGCTGGCTGCTGTGATTGCGCACGGCGCTGTCGAGGTGCATCGTCGGTTCCTCGTCCCTCTGTCTGGCCACCTTGCTGGTTTTCAATTCCAACTTGGGTAACGAAGAAGGAGGCACCGCCCTCCCCTCCGTTGTTTGCCGGTGCTGTCGATGCGCCGTCGAAACCTGCTGGCGCTGTGTGCGGCTTTCGATCTGGTGCGCCGCCCTTCTTGGGGATTGGTTTCAACTCCTTGTCTGTGACGCGAACAAAGTTTTGAGTGTTGGCGACGTAGAATTCTCCCACCTTGCGCTTCGGTGGGATGGGGCTCTCTAAGACGACCTGCACGTTAAGCGCGCCGAATTCGTAGATAAGGATCTCACAGTCTTTGAGTTTTCTCTCAACAGGATTTCCCCATAGTACCACACGACGAAGCGTGGCCACTTGTGTGAGGGCGTACGCATCTTCGAAATATTCAAATTGATTTGAGGCAAGGCCAATGACTTGTAGCACCGGAAAGCACACGCCCACGCCGTCCTCCACCGACAGTCGTGGAACTGATGTAAAGCTGTTGAAGTTGAGATTCACCTCTAGCAACGAGGGCATCGTGGAAAGGGCAAGTAGAACTTGGGGATCGGAAAATTTGTTGTTCTCGAGTGCCAACTGGGTGACATTGGGAAGGCCACTCATATCCAGCGGGAGATTCTTCAAGTTGTTGGATGACAGATCAAGGCGCTCAAGAGATCGGAGGAGCGAGAGCTTCACAATATCGCGAGGAGGGATGCGGTTGAAGGACAGGTTGAGTGTGGCGAGGTGGGGGAAGCCTGCATCGCTGCTTGTGGGCACATCGTCCTCATCGCCCTCCTCACTCTCGTTGGGTGTTGAACTAAAATCGAGTGATTTGAGGCCGTTGCAGTGCAAGTGAAGTTCCTCCAGTGCATCAAGTCCGCGAAGGTCGGACAGCTGGATGCGGTTCTCTCCCAAGTCCAGCACTCTAAGGGAAGTAAAGTACGGCAGATCTTCTAGTGCGCTTCCCACAAGATTGGAGTCATTCAAGATGCATTCCTTTGCATCGGCTGGGTCTTGAACTCCGCACGCCTCGAGCAGAACAAAACCGTCCAAAGGGACATCCCGCTTGGTGCTGGTGGCGTGGCCGGGGGGTAGAAAGTGCTTCGCCACCTCCTTCACCAATTTCTTTTGCTCTCTTAGCGTATCTTTTGACGGTCGTGGAGGGAGGCGAAAATATGAATTCATGCGGCGCTCCATTGGGCTTGTGCCCTTGAGCAACCTGAAGCCTCTGGGGTGGACGCATAGCGACCCTGGAAGCACATTGTTCGGTGCATCCCCATTGTGAGGGAAACTTAGGTACACTCGTGGCCGTGGGGGCAGAGGCCTTTTCTGGTTGAATTGTTGTGCCTCTGTCATGTCGTTTCACTATCCTATTCCTGTTCTACAACACAATACACACGAAAGGAGACTCATGAGTGAATGGCTCGAGCGAAGGTTTGCATGGACCTTTAACACAAAATTCACAATAGAGAGTTGTTGTAATGTTGTAATTCTACGCGCTGAGTCTCTTTGAGCTTCCCTCCTCCTTCACGTTGTTGTTGTGTATCATCCATGTTGTTGTTGTTTTTTGAGTTGCATTTGTGTTCTCATCGTATCTCACTCTCACTATTTCGTCTCTTCACACTACATCTATTCTCTTGAATGTACGACCATAGGCAAACTCCGTCATCTTTAGATATCCTCCTCTTCGAAGTTCTCTTCAGTGTGTGCAGCTGCAGCACCACGGGAGTTATTGTTGTGCGTCGATGACTTTTGTGCTGCCATTGCAAGCATCACCTTTGCATCGCGGCCGCATGCTTTGCAGATTCGCTCAATGAGGCTCTGCTCCAAGAAGAACGTGAGCTCGATGCTTTGCTGACGCATGCGGTCCATGAGGGAGTAGGCGTTCTCCACCTGACCTAATTTATCGTAGTATTCTACAAGAAGTGCAAACACATCCCCTACACGGATGGATGCCTCAATGAGATCGTGGTCGGGGTGATCCTGCCGGCTGCGGGTGATCAAGTCTGTACAGATCTGCACCATCTCTAGTGAAGGTTTGCCTGGCTGGATCATCTTCCTTGCGTTGACAAACTGCTCTGCGATTTCAATTCTCTGGGCAAAGTGGTTTCGCTTGCTGATCGAAGCGTCGCCCTTCTCCAACGCCTTGAGCGCCTCGCGAAGTGTGACAAGCGCATTATCGTAGTTGCGGTACTCGTCCACCTGTAGTTGGGAGCAAGCGTCGTAAAAGGAAGCTAGATTCTCAAATGCTTTTGCTTTGGTGTAGAAGTTTACGATGCACTTGTAGATGTTGGCATCGTGCTGCCAGTCTTGTGACTGAAGGTAATTTCCTGCAAGGATAAAGATTTCAGTGCTTCGCGAGTGATTGGCGAAGAACATGACCTTTTCAGTGTCACCAGCGCGAAGAAGCATTTTCATTGCCTTCACGCGTTCACCGGCTTGGGTGTACTTCTTGCATGCCAAGTGCCATGATTCCTGTTCCTTGGCTACCTTAGCGATCTTCTTCAGCATCGAAATGCGATATGCTTCATCGTCGTCGTTGTCTGACTTGGGAATTGTCATCGCCTCGGCCATTTCATCGGTCAATTTGACATTCTTATCCACGCAGAGCTGCAATGCTTCATTGTACGCCTTGGCAAACACAAGCATTTGGGCGGCCTTGTCAAAGTGTGCGCTGTTGAGAAAGTGCTCTGCCATCTGAATGAACGTCTCTGGGTCCGCACCCTGGTCTAGCGTCTCGGAGATTTGGTTGAGAATATCATACAAGCCACCTCGGATGCAGACATCGATGGCCCGCTGCACATCACCGCCTTTTTGATACAGTTGTACTGCTTTATCGAACACAGAGCGGCTCTCAAACCACATGGCGCACTCAAGGGCAAGTTGTTTGTCGTCGCACTTAAGCACAATGCCGACCACCTCGCCGTAGAGCTCGTGCGTTTTGGCGAGCTGAATTGCTCGACGAGAAGCGCCAGCCATGCTGTAGAACTGCAACGCTTTGGACACAATGTTTTGCTGCTCGTAGTACAGTCCGATGAAGTACGCAGCGCCTTGATGTTTCTCAGGTGCCTTCATGACGACATCCACTGCCTTGTCTAGTTGTGGTGGGCTTTGGATAGTGAGAAGTCTTACGGTGTTGTACACGTCGCCTGCTCGCTCGTAGCACTTGAGCGATTCTGCTACGTTACCGTTCCTCTCCTCGAAGTTACCCCACCAAATCAACAAGTCTCTGATTGCGCTCTCGTCTAACGTCTTGAGGCCGCATGCACCAGCGTCACTACCGTTGGCAAGGTTGCGAAGTTCATCGAGTCGCCCATGCAAAAAGAACATACGAGGAACGTCCGTTCCCATGCAGCCGGCCTTTTGAAAGGAAGCAACAGAAGCATTGAAATCGTTCACATTCTCCATCCACTGACCATAGCGGTATGCTACTTGACGCAGGCGAATACGGTCGAGCTGCTCAGCGTTCTTCTGAGCGGCATCCCAGTTGCCGTTGGCGATCAGAAGCTCCGTAATAAGATCGTGACGCTTTGCTTTCTTGAACAACTTCTCCGCCTCATCTCGCATGCCAAGGGAGAGTGCGAGAACACCGAGGCGAGTGTCTAGCTCCGGTTCGTCTTTAGACTCACGCAGAGCTCGGGCAGCGACGCCATCTTGCATATTCGCAAGGCATACTTCTGCGACGTCCAGTCGCTTTGTCGTCACGCACATCTTCGCGAGGTTCTGCCATACGGTCGGATCTTTGATCGTCTTCACAGCACGGTATGCCTCGTCCATGTTGCCTATCGTAGTATTGTAGCCGAACAGCATAAGAGCCTCGCGTACTCGTGGGTCGGGGTCCGTACCCAGCCCTTGGAAGTCACGAAGGCGACTGAAGTCTAAGAAGTATTGCAGCTCGCTATCCACCACCTTTGACGATGCCACGTAGAGATTTGGTACCGTGATGCCGAGGAACGACATCGTGTGCTTGAGTGGGGCGGAGTGGTGCAGCACAACATTTCCGGGGGTTGCAAAGAGAGTCACCATAAATTGTGTTGTGGCGTCGTTATCGGCCTCGTCTGCAGTGCGGGTGGTGTCCAATGCGCTTGCATCGACGTCAGCGTTGATGGAGGCATCGGGGTTGGCAGCGGGCTTCTGTTTCCCTCCTGCGACGGACGACTTCACCTCACACGCCAGCAGCAGGTGCTCCAATTCTCCTACGGTGTTGACATTTGGTGCAGGCGTGTTCCAGCCAACATGCATCGGTACACCGACGTGGGAAGTATGAAAGTCGTGACTTGTCATGCGGTCGGTGTCGACCTCAAACACCCAAAGCCTCGAGTCTGGGACTTTAGCGGCGGAGCCAGCCTGCGTGACGTTGGTCAGGAGTGCCACACGCTTGCCGACGGCATTGATGCGGGCCTTTACGACGGTGATGTCAGGCTCGTTGATGAAGATTGGTCTGGAGGGGCCGATCGAGCGCAGCTCTCCTTTGTTGACGCGAACAACACGGATCATGCGGTTGCTGGTGACGCAGCACACAAAGTCTCCCTGCACATCAATGAGCACAGGGACACCCTCGGCATCACTAAAAGCTAACGACGCAATATTCTGGAGCTGAAAATTATCAAAGACCAACTTCCCGTCTTTGACGCGCAAAATACCATCTTGGTGAAGGCCAAAGCAGTTGGAGGCTGAGTCAACAGCGTTGAGGGCGGAGTACGTGCCGGTGGCGTCGTTGATAGAGTACACGCCGATGCTGGAGCCCGTCCATACTGCAAGTTGGGGGTAGCAAAGGTCCAGGTCACGCACGTGGCTAGGGATACGCACCAACACACGACCACCTTGAGGTGTTTCTACAAGCACCTGGTCTGGTGAGGTTTGGAATGCGCTAGCCTGCCCCGTCCACTTTCTCTTGCGTTGCGTCTCTTGCAGCGTGACGACGGCGGTGTCCTGCGTGTAGACAACGTCACCACTTGCAAGAAGATGAATCGCTTCAAGGGGCTTGCCCAGCTCTCGGTACGTGGCTAAGAGCATCCAGTCATCGGCATCCTGTGAGTTGGACTTACCGTTGAAGCGGAACAGCAACGTGGCGCCATCGGACGTACCACACACCAGCAACTTACGGTGAGGCTGGGAAGCGAGGCACGTGATAGACTGGGATGGGTCTTGCGACGTGACGAGGTAAATGACCTCTGCACTGACGCTGAACATGCGCAACTTGTCGTCACCGCAGCATAGGCCTACTACGCCTGAGGCAGCCCAGATCATCTTTGGCGTGAATGGCACTTCCTCCGCTCCACGAGCAGGGGCAGAAATTTTTCGGCGGAGAGTGGTCGACACCTTCAAGTCACGGTCAACGCGGTGGACGGCAATCATCACGCTTGTGGTGAGGGTGACGAGGTTCCTGGTGTCCACGTCCCACAGCATGCTGGAGATTTGTTGATCACGCTCCAAAGACACCAGCGGTGCTAGTGCTTGGGTGTCGTCTAAGAGGCTCACGTGGTTCTGCCCGCTGGAGACTGCGAACAGAATATCGTCATCATTCGCGTCTGCTCCACTAATACGCTTGGTGGCTGGGCTCTGGAGGTGGACCGCCTGCACAACAGGCAGCTCACTCTTGACAGCCCACAGCATCGACAATTTGTTGTTGGATTCTAACTGCCACACTACCATCGCGTTGCTCTTTGAGGTCGTCAGGAGGTACAAGCCCCCGGAGCTCCACGTCATGGTGAGCACGGCGAGGTTGTCGTGGTGGGTCCCGTTGGAGACGGTCTTGTACGACTGGGGCTCATCCGCACTCCACATCGTCACCATGCCGTCTTTCCACCCATTCACGACTAATTTCTTCGACGGGTGCCACGCCGCTGCGGTGGGTGCCGCGTTGCGGCTAAGGTTCCACAACGTTTGCCCCTCTTCACTCGACACAATGACGCGGTTGCCGGCCCATCCATGGACAGCGACTCCCAGCGACGAGTGTGCTTGCAAGACCTCGGGGATGGGCTTTCCCTCCCCTCGGATTCTAGTTTGAAAATAAATTGACATCGCTGCACGCTTTCCTGATTCACCTTACCGTTGAGAAAAATAAAGAAAAGATTTCATCCATAAACTCAGACACAGCAATAACAATGGTCATTCTGCTAAAGGCTGTTAAACAAGAGTGTAGCATGTGTCAAGTGGGTGATGTATGAGTGAGGGTTGCTGTCGGTTGTTTTGTTGTTTTGAATTGAAAGGGGTGGAAAGAAGGCAAGATGCTTGTCTTCAAGGTTAGAAAAGGCGTCTGCAAGCCGATAGACGTGGATGTACAACAAAGGCTAATCGCCAACAACATTATTTTTTTTCACGTTTGTCTCTTGTTGTCCGAGATCCGAGTGGTCATCACGGTCGTTTCTTCTTTTCTTTTCTTTTGTTTTTACTTCATAAGTGCGGCCGCTTCGGGCGATCCAAGGATGACAAAATGCCACAGATACAGCGAGTGGCACGTGAGCAGTGCGCAGAAGGGGTAGCCTACAAACACAAAGAGCTGTAGCACCAACCACAGCTGGTCCAACACCAGTGCTAGCGTCAAGTATGTAAACAAGCAGTCTCCGCACATCAATGACCACAAGAACTGATTGACGCGCACCTGCGTCATTTGCTCCAACGCGAAAATGTTGTCGTTGCCGTCGGAGTGGACGTCGAATAAGTTAGAGTACTTGATCATCATTGGATCCCAGCCATCACGGTCGTTTCTTCTTTTCTTTTCTTTTGTTTTTACTTCATAAGTGCGGCCGCTTCGGGCGATCCAAGGATGACAAAATGCCACAGATACAGCGAGTGGCACGTGAGCAGTGCGCAGATGGGGTAGCCTACAAACACAAAGAGCTGTAGCACCAACCACAGCTGGTCCAACACCAGTGCTAGCGTCAAGTATGTAAACAAGCAGTCTCCGCACATCAATGACCACAAGAACTGATTGACGCGCACCTGCGTCATTTGCTCCAACGCGAAAATGTTGTCGTTGCCGTCGGAGTGGACGTCGAATAAGTTAGAGTACTTGATCATCATTGGATCCCAGCCTGCTGCGGACACACCAGTGAGCAGTAACCCAAAGAACGCAACCCATTTAGGGAGCGCGGCGTGATGGCGGATTTTCTGCCGAAGGCCTAACTTGGTGAGCACGATGCGAGGGAGGCGAGAGATGAGCACTGGTTGGTTCCACATCGTAGAGCAGATACCAAGGCAGGCAAAGAACCCTCCAAGAAAATCACATACCGTGTCGATGGTGTGGCCATTGAAGCCGAACACTAGGGGGGAAGGCCGCACGAGGGAAGGGTCGCCGCCCACTGCTTTCAAGCGCTGGTACCGCGCAACTACGCCATCAAGGGTATCAAGAAAGTTACGCAGTCCAAACAACGCTGTGGCAATTAGTATCAGCTGCCGTCGTCGTCCGGCGCTTGTCGGTAACGTCGGCGGTGGTAAAAAAAAAAAAAAAGAGCAACAGCTATCGCGCTGGAGGGGGTCAGTGCAGCAAATTCACTCATCTCCAATGTAGCAGTGCCGCTAAGCGTCGCGTCTGGGTTCAACGACGGGACCTTGTAGTTCACTGTTGAGGCGCTCATGTTCCGGTGAAGCCGTTTCTTCTGGGGAGCACTGGGCGTCCCCTCGCATGACCCCGTCACAGTGGTCATCTCTAGCGCATCCCCTCCAGCAGGAGGCTCTGCCTTAGGGGTCTCGTGCGTCATGGAGGAAGTGCTGTCATCAGACACATCACCCCCACCTGGGCCTCCTCGTAGACTTGCACGAACGCGACTGTCCCAGTGCTTTGAGGCGCGGAAAAAACACAACCCGGTAATGATACCGATGCCAAGATGCGTGAAGGTGATGAGGTTTGGAGTTAGCCACTCGTAGTCGCACAGCTGTGCTCGGCTACACAGAAGATAACTGATGGGATAATGCCACATCTCAAGAAGCTGGTGGCCAATGTGATGCTTTGACGCGAACCGCAGATGGGCGTTGCGGAGGTTGTTGGGCACGGTGACCAAACCACTTTGTGTCTGTTCGTCGGATGCTGCTACGTTCTTCCGTTGGGGTCGCTCCTCGTCTTCCGTCCCTAACAATTGACTGGCATCGACACCGACACCTCCTGGTGCATTGCGAATCCGCGCTGTCCCCGGAAGCTCATTATTCGATTGCTTTCTCCCTACAGCTGTCTCAGCAGCGCTCCTCATACGAAATAACTCCTCATCGGTAAACATTGCTTGAAATACGCCACATGGAGAGAATGCGACGATGCAGGGCGTGGCGATTGATGGATCGTACTGTGCAAATATTTCTAGTGGCACCTTACGTGTGAGGGTGACCGTCTGGATGTACAGGATACGGGCAGTGCTCGGGGCAATGAAAAAGAGATGGAAGTAGCCCCCGAGACCAACGAGGGTGAGAAGGAAGATCACGTACTTCCAAGTAGACGCAGCCATTGGATAGCGATTAAGGAGAGTTGACTATTTGTGTTCAGAGGGAAGGACGAGCGCTTGACTGTTTATCCCTCTCGCCTGGCGCACTTAGAACAAGTGGCGCACTTAAAACAAATGAGAAAGGAGAGCGGCAGGCATACTGGGCACAAACAAGAGATGCTTTACATGAATAGTTTTATGCGCAAGAGGATCTTTACTGGCACAATACAACTTGCTATCTAGTCATTCGATGAAGTTCACACCTACCGAGCTGAGCGAGGTTTACTGCTGTCCCCAGCAGCTGCGTATGGATGCTGGAGCCACCCGTCCATCGAGTTGCCAAACCGTTGACCACTTCCTGTGGAGCTTTGGCGCCGTGACACTCCTGAGTGATGCATTGCGAGGGTATCAAACAACGCGTTACGATCCCGCTGAGCAGATGCCTCCTCAAAACTGCGCAGGACACTCTGAGAATACATTTCGGATTGATTAGGTCGAACCCGAGTCGGCCTCGACGCGCCTGTAACAAGGCACAGAGGATCAGCTTCCCCACCGCTGGTGACGGTAGCAGAGGACGCCGTAGGGGTATTTGATGACGCAAAACTTGCCTGGGTTGGTGACACGGTGCGATTCAACCCACTTCTATCACCTCCTCGGTGTGCCTCATCCATGCGGGACATCATGAAGCCACTTGAGGACGGGGATGATGATGAGGTTGGTGGTGTGGGCGGATTGTACTGATGCCGCTGATCTAACTCGTGCAACTTGGCCTCTAATATGGCCATGTGCTTCTCCCGGCTCTCACGTAGTAGAGCTTCGTGAAATATCGCAGCAGTGGTGGCGGCGGTATTCGAGCTGCGCTTGGGGGACTTGGGAGGTGTTGAGACGTCGTTGCTTTCACGTAGCGGTGTGCTTCCCACAAGAATATCAGACGTGTCGGTTGCAACGTTACGCACACAAATGTCGTCGTGCTGCGTAGACGCAATCTTGCACGTTTTCGCCGCTTCTCTCTCCCTTATTTGGTCAAGCTCAACTGTTGCTGCTCTCAACGAAGCCTCAAGATCATTCTTGGACTTCTCGTGTCGGTACTGAGCTTCTTCTAACACCTCAATGGACGCTCGTAGCTGATGCATCAATATGCTCTGTTCATGTTTCTCCGCGGTGAGTGCTGAGAATCTATCTTCCCATTCGGCGATGCGACGAGTGCTGTCGGACTGATGGTCAGCGTGACGAGCATCATGAAGGGCCTGTTGACGCTCCGCATCGCTTCGTACGTCGTTCAGCTTCGCTGCCCAGGCGCTCGAAGATACTTCAAGTTGGCGGCGCAAATCATCCACATCTCGCTGTTTTGCATCTTGGGCACGTTTCACCTGCAGCCCTGCCTTGCAGAGGGCTCTGCTTTCGGCAAAGAGGGCATCTGCACGCGCATACCAATGTTGATCTGCGTCATGCATCAATGCCACGTACATGCTGCACATGGTTTTGGACAGCGTCGCCACTTCTGCACGTCTCTTCGCATCATCACTTGGTGCCTTTGAGCAGCCCTGCTGAGAGGCGTCGGCCCCACCATTGATAACTGCCGCGACATCCAGCACTGGTGGGGGTGTTTGCTGCTGCTGCTGTGTGAGCCACGAGTGAATCGATGCGGGGCGCCTTTTTGGAGTTCGATCTGCAGGCACATGGCCGCCCCTGGTCATCAAGAGTTTGTGTGGGGTGCCTTCAAACGAAGAGTTGGTCAGGGGAGAGACAGATCGGGCACTGTTTGGTGGTGTGTGGCGTGCCCAGTGTCCTTCGTGGCCGCTGCGCGCTCTGTTGCTAGCCGCAGTGACTTCCTCAAGGGGCGGACGCGGAGACGTGGAAAGCTTCAATGCTGGGACTGTGTTGGAGCGCTTGCGGTCGCTGGGCACCACAGAATGTACAGCGCCGCTAGTTTCACGTTCACAATATTTTTGAGCACGCAAATCGAGTAACGCTCTCCAGGCACGATCGTGGTGCTCAGTGAGGGCAATAGATTCCATGAACGCTTCCTCCATCAAGGCGCGTGTGAAGGCCTCACACTGAAGCAGAACATCCAGTGACGACTCCCCTTTCGATGATGTTGTTGGCGACGACGTCGTACCATCACCTCCCGAAGACCGCAGCAACATCCACACACCGGTCACGCAAGAGCCGAAGAACATTGCCTTGAGCGCTGCGCTGAGATCACCCATGGCAGACCGTGACATGTCTTCGCAGCTTTGTGACACGGGGCAGTCTTGTGCTGGTGGTGCACGGCACTCCTGCAGGCGTTGCTGGCACTCCGCCAGTGCTTCAAAGGCACCCTCATTGCGTGGCGACGTGACAGGAGGACACACCGGGCACTCTTTGTTTGGGCACGTCGAGGTAGCAGAAGGTGGGCACTCAGACAAACGCTCCTCATTGCACACGGCGCAGGGTGGACAGCTCTCACGAGCTGCTGGCTGGACAGCAGTGGAACACGCATCGTCGCACAGCGGACATGGGGCACACGGAACCACGGTGATGCCCCCTGTATTGAGAGCACCCTGAGCAACGAAGACATCATGTGATGCAACGACTTCACCAGGTGGTAATGTATTCACAGCTGGTCGCTCCGTTGGGTGCCTATGATGGTGCGCAGAGTGCTTGGGTGCTCGTGCCGACATCGTGTGGCCATCCATCGATAGCCATCGAGGACCATGCGCGTCCAGAAAGATAAGAATGGTCAAGAGGAGCGCACACGCCAACCACTCCCACAGCACACGCTTGATTCTCTTTCCACGTGCGGTGGGCGACAGTGGCTCCATTGCGGCCATGTACGACACACTATCTCTCCCTCAACAACAAACAAGTGCATGCAAAGTTGATGCCTCAGATATTTCGATGCACAAACGCAAATCAGTAACAATATCTTGTTCCTTTCTATTTCGAGTATGGACGGAGCGCAAAGAATCAACCTATAGAAGTCTAAGTTTGGAAGTCGCTGATTGCGTTGAATTTCATATTGATCAGCGAGGCGAGCCTGGCTTAGCTTCATTTCTTGGGAGCAACCTTGCTCTTCACTGACACGCCTCCCGTTGGTCGCGTCGGACCAACAGTGGGTGTCGACACTGTACGGGGCGCTACGGATGCAGTTGCGGTGCTCTTAGATACGCCGTTGGATGAAATGCTGCTGCTGGGGAGCGGAGGAGGTGACGTTCGACGCAGTGCGCTCACCACGTTTGTCACGTTGGAACCACCCTCACCCATCACACCGTAGTGCACGCCAATGTACTCATCCATCATGTCGCAGAAATGCTCAAATCGCATAAAGGACAGCACCACCTCCCACGCCTCAAGCGATAACCCAGCAACAGTACGCCGCCGATTGTCTACCGATGCTGCGCCACCAGCATCCCGTTCCTCTTGCTCTTCGAAGAGCTTGTCGAAGAAGCTCTGCTCTTCGAAATCATCGACACTGCGCTTCAAATCCCCAACGACCAGCTGCTCCATCAACTGGGCGTAGTTCTGCCACACGTCGTACTCCTTGTGCTGATGCTCGCCACGCTCCCGTGCTGGCTTCGTGTCGAGGAACAGTTTGTGATGTTTGTGTAAGAACTGGTTGACTCGACGGACAAAGGGGCCACTCATGACGTACTCTTCTAACCGCGACAACGCTGCATCGTGCACCAGCTGCAGGCGAAGGTTGTCACCGTATGCATTTCCATTATGGGCGTTGTCTTTCTGCCTCATCTGCTGGTGGATGGTGGCGAGGTCAGTCGTGCCAGCACGCTCCAAGACTGCAATCGCTTCAGCGCGGTGCCACTCGTCTGCAGCGATGAATCGTACGTCTGCCTCACTTTGCACCCACTCTTGGTACAACCGATCGAAATGATACTCCGTCAACTGATCAATGGTCATGTGCTGTGTGGGATGAGGAACGGTGGCGGCCGGCTGCTCCGGAGGATCAGATGACGCAGGACGGGGGCTGACGAGTTGAGGTTCTGCTACCGATGCGGACGTCGTTGCCTTTTTCTTTGCAGGCTCGTCCCCAAAAAGGTCAAGCAACTTCAAGAAATCTCGTCGGCCTGGATTGGATGCCTCCTCAGTGTCTGTGACCGCATCCGCTGGACGAGGTGGGGGGACCTCCTCCGCCAACGCTGTGGTGCTATCTTTTTCCTCAACCACAGTAACCTTTGCGTCCAGTTGACTATCAAGCAGCGTGCGTCGAGTTGCCACTGCCGCTTCATCGCGGTGTCTTGCGGGGGATGTGTCTGGTAGCGGCTTGCTCTCAGTGATGGAAGTGGTGCTACTCGGTTTCGGTGTCGCAGTTTGTGGTGGCTGGGTAGCAACAGGCCTTGGTCGCGGCGCTGCTGGCGACTGCATGTTGGCCGATGGCTTTGGCGGCGGTGCGGGAACGCTCTGCCCAGTAGCGTACAACCACTCTTGTAGCGCCGCTCGTTTCGTTGCAACTGCGAAATCTTCATTCGGATCCACAAACACTTTGCTAGTGGGAGGGGCTGCGGGTTTCTTTGCATGACTATGTTGAGACGCATCATCATCGGAGCTCGTCGAGCTCGAGTCCTCAACGGGAGCTGGTCGTCGGGCACCAGCAGAGAAAAGTCGCCCCTGCGCCGCAGCACGTTTACGCTCTTCCGAAATGGGCTTCGATTTGATTGGCATTTGAAAGGCAGTAGAAATCTGGGGGATAAAAACTTGTCTGTTGCGAGCCAAATGAGAAAAGAAATGGGAAAGAGAAAGAGATCGGGTTCACGTTGCAGTGCTTCAACATGAAGACGAGGTCACAAGTGCTCTAGGTTCAAGGTAATCACTCACTGTGGTTTCTTGTCTTGGAGGACAAGAGTGGATCTAATCTTTGATGTTCTATCTAAATTGAGGCGAGAACAACTACAGTACTGCACTGTACTACTGTACTCAACTACTTATGCGTCCCACGTCATGCACAACTTTGCTTTATCGGAATCGTTCGCACTTTGAGGCTCCTGGAGCCACTTCTGAAGCCGTGCACTCTTCACGCTGCCGTCTTTGAGCTCGGCGAGCATATCGATTGCTGCTTGGCGGGCGGGTGATGGGACACGAGCACGGCCTACGCGGATTCGTTCGCCAAGCGCTGTCCGACGGTCCTCCATAGGCACCACGCCACCGGGCAGCAGTTCGATGGCATCAGCAAAGTCGTCCATTGGTGTATGGGGTCGACTCTGACGGCTGTTTGGACGCAGCTCGTCGGATGCACCAGGCACCGTTGGTGGGTCGTTGGGCTTAGGCAAGCCTGCCCTATTGGTGTGAGGCTTCCTTGTGTCCTCAGCTAGAAGCCTCATGAGGCCGCCTGGGGTACCGCACCCACCACACGAAGACTCTAAATAGCGCTGGAGGCTCTCCTCGCTGTCACACGACCGGTTGACGACGCGGTCACAAAAAGCGCAGAGGATCAAACTTGTGCTGCGCAAGTGCGACCAAGAATGGTTCAACTCAGCAATCATTGCCGCAGGCGTTTGTATTTGTGTCGAGGAGATTGTCGCAACGTTGCTCTCCCCAGCATGCGGTGACGTTCCTTTGTTCGAATGATGCCGCCCCTTTGACCTAGATGAACCTTTGTTGACATGGCTGCGTTTGTGCACGAGGGCTGCTCGTCGTAGTGAGACATCCTCAGCGTGCTCTGCACACGACACTGACTGCTGTGTTGAGGATTGACGATGGCAGAATCGACAGCCTGCGCAGCCAAGCGGCGCACTGAGCCGCACACTCCTATTTGTAGTCACGGGCGTGGGCAGCGTCGCAGGTGGGGCATGAGCTTCGGCAACTTGTTGGTAGTACGTCTCCTCACGCACTGGACGCGGGGGGAGGACGTTGGCGCTATCGGCGTGATAGCAGTGGAAGGGAGGACGAACTGCTGCTACGTGGCCGAATGGTTTGCTGCTGGAGTCGACGTGGCCTAGAGGTTTGCTGCTGGAGTCACACGCAAGTGACCGCTGGGGCTGAAGGTCTTTGACCTCGTTCACCATCGCCGTAATCGTGCGAGGGGCAGGCTGAGGTGGTGGCGGTGCAACGGGTGTGGGAGCTGTTGCGGGTCTGCCCTCTACGACAACCGTAGGTTGCTCTTGACGCTTGACGTAACTGCGGCGTGACTCAGTCGTCCAGCGATCCACCAAATGGCGCTTCACTGTCTCCTGTGGCGCTGAGTACCTTGAAGGATCGTAATGCATACAACTTGGAGGAAGGGAGAGAGAATGGATGACGAATTTAAAAAAAAAAAAAAAAAGTGTTGGGCCGACAATAAGAATTGGTGCGGCAGTGAATGGGCAGAAGAGTGTGTTGGAGTACGTTTTACAGATATATCTACAGTAGCATCTACAACGGTTATTCAACGGGCCTCTTGTGCGTTGCCAAGTCTGCCTTTGCAGCTTTGCGTGCCTTCTCGCGTTCACGTTCATATTGGCCAACACCGTCGAGGAATGAGCGTTGGCGGCCTTCGCTGTTGACGGCGTCACGCTCCGACGCTGTGCTGCTCACAGACCCGCCGCTGT
>CYKH01000023.1:1229-11585 GCA_001460835.1 Bodo saltans | reverse complement strand
ATCTAGTGCACTCTCCACCAGCACACCGATGCCGCCCACCATGCTGCTGAGGTACTCCTCGTGGGTGCGCAGGAGAAGCGAAATTTGATCGTCAGTTGACCTCATTGCATCTTGGTAGCTTGCGAGAGCGTTGGTGACGTCCTCCAGGAAGGTCCCGGTGTTCTCTTGTCCGTTGGCCACTGCGAACACAACGGTGCTCATGACTTGAGAGGCAACGTACATCTCATCTAGAAGCCTGTCTGCGGTAGCAAGCGCTTGCACCGCAACCTTGTCGACGTGCTTCTCTGTCTGTTGCATCGGTGCACTAGCTGAGGAAATGTAGTAACCGAACACCGCAATAAAGAATGCTGCAACAACGCCAACGAGGAGGGCGTGTGAATAGTGCGGGTTCCAGAATGGCTTGCTTTTCTTCTCGGCAGTGGTTGAGTCACCTCCAGACTGAGCGTCTTCGTTGTGCAGCATAGAATCCTCAACGCCATCATCGAAAGTTGCGTCGAACTCCGCCGTCGCATCCACATTCATGACGGCACCGGTGTTTTCTTCACTTTGAACGTGTTGAATGGCTAGTTGATACGGGTCGAGGGATAACTCCGACGCCTCTTTCGGTGGAGGGGGTGGAGGGGCACGACGACGCCGCCTGCCAGTAGGTGGTCGACCACCAGCTCCATCTCGCACCTCAGCACTTGGAGCTGGGGACTGGGTGTTGCGGGAAACTTGTTTCTCAAGAGTGTCTTGACGTGAGTGTGCTCGAGCTGCTTGGGTGGCAGGGCTGCTCGCCGTATTGCCACTCGGAGACTCTCCCCTCTTCTTGCGCACGCTGGACATGTATGTATATCTACTTTATCTTCTGTTTGGCTCCGATTCGTCACGTTGTACTACTCACCGTCGTGGATACGATGCTTCCTTTCTTCTTTTAGAATGAATAAATATGGAGGAAAAAGATGTGTTATTGAGAAAGAAGATAGGAATCTCCGTTTGGAGCGTCGATGAAAAAGAGTCGTTGCAACACGCACGCAAATCAATCAATATCATCTTGTGTGTTTGTTTTGTTTATGTTCGCTTGAATCCTATGGTTTCGTGAAAATAGGATGATCGTCTCAATTCGTGACCTTCTGGTAGTCAGACTCTGGCGGGGCGTATGCCTGGGGTGCATTGTATTCGTTGTTCCGGAGAGGCACGTCGCGGCCGTCGTTGCCACGCACTGGGGAGTACGTACCGCCAGAAGGAGCAGCGGCAGCCTGGTTGATAGCGCCGAGAAGGGACGTCATGGTGATACCAATCTGGACGCACGCAAGAATTTGTGCGAACACCAACCAACCAGATTTGCACATCACGCCATCGTAGCTGGGATAGAAGGTGGAGCAGCTAGTACTGATCGAGTTGATAATGCCGCCGCTGACGGCATCGGGAATACCGACCAGCAAGCAGAACCACACAAACTGAACAAGGCCACTGTAGGCAGCGAACTGAGAGCTGCGGCCCATACCGACGATGTTTGCGTACGCCAGGATGGTCGAGACAAGACCGTAACCATACGCGTGAGTGAAATATAAGAAGATGGAGATGACAATTGTCACCAACGACACGATCATATTAATGCCGAGGTTCACGTCGCCACGGGCAGCATTGACGGCGTCGAGCAGTTGTGCGCGGGATAAGACAGCAGCCAACACCAGCGTGACCATGAACAGAATGGGCATACCAATGCCTTTCATTTGGCTGGTCTGCTCATCGCTTGCCGCCGCAACAGCGATCAGAGCAAGCAATTGAGCAACAAATAGCACTCGACGGTTCGAGAACATAGTATGAAGTGTTTTTCGACTCGATCATGTGTTTTTAAGAGTGCAATTACAACAGACAGAAACAAAAAAAAAACACAATACACGCTCGATGATGTCGTTAATAGCAAAAATAGGTCATCACTCGATGATAGGTTGTCTTCGCAAATAGTCTTCACGCGTCGCTGCAATGATAATGATAGTGAGGTCAGCTAGGGCTTCTTCTCAGCCTCGGTCTTTGCTTTTGCAGCTTCATCCTTGGCTTTCTTCTCGGCTTCGTCTTTCTTCGCCTTGAGAAGCTCTTCTTCGCGGCGCTCCTTGGACTCCTTGAGCTCGCGGCTCAAGCGTCGTCGGTTCAGAATGACGTCATACAGCGCCATGACGCATCGGCTTGCCGCCGCTACAAATGTGCTCAGCGCGCTATCGTTCGTCCACATGACCATCTCCTTGGACGCCTTCAGTTGATGTAGTCTTGGCCTCAAGTTCACAATCTCCTGAACGATCTCTAGGATGTCAAGGCACATGGGAAGGCGGCCATCTGCTACGTCTAGGAGATACTGTTGCAGCGTCGTGAGCATCTGCTCTAGTCGCTGGAGGGACAGCTGGCGGTCAAGGACTTGCGTGGACAGGGTGGTCACGGTAGAGTCGGTAAGATCACGCAGGAGGTGTTCGATGCCAATCTCTTCCGCTTCCAGAGCACCGAGGTTGGTGGGCACGTTACGAAATTCTACGGCAGCACCGTCACGTCCAGCAATGGTTGTGTACGCAAGGACTGGGGTAGCCTTCTTGGTAGCGTCGGTGTTCACCACGCAGTACACAGGGTTGGCACAAAATCGGTTAGCGATGAGAAGATGCAGATTCATATCATTGGCGCAAATAGTAGGGCCGGAGGAGTACCACCCCACGACTGAGATCTTTGGCAGCACCTTTTTGTACATGCGGAACATCTCCTCGGCGTAGTTCCAGTCAAGGAACCACACATCAGGGCTCTTCACGTCCTCGTCAAAGGGGACAGCAAAGCAATTGTTGATGTCCAATACTTGCAGTCCCGACGCCAACTTCTGGTATCCGCCTAACAACAAGCCAGCAACGCGCTTTTTGGTTGTCGATTTACTGTTGACTCTTGCAAAATGATCGACTAGGCTAAGCAGGACCAACGGGTGGACATCAACGCGACCTGAGGCGGGATGGGATGCCGCGTGGACAGCTGCGGAGTCGCCCTTCCCGTCCTTGGCGTCCTTCTTGTCAACGTCAACATCCAATGAAAAGTCATCCTGCGTCATCTCGTGGCGTTTGATTTCCCCCTAAATCACGTTGCAAAACTATCCTTTTGTATCTTTGACAAAACATGAAGAAAAAAAAGATGAAGCTGATAATGAATGATTGTCATGTATGGCAGAGAAGCGCGTACTTGATTGCGGCAATTCGATTCTCATAGGTAAGTTCCGTTGAAGTATTTGTGGCCAAGGATCGGAACGAAAGTTGAGGAGGGGCGCATCATTCACACAATAGCAAGATGTAGGAACAACAGTGACATTTGCATTGTATAGTAACGTACGTTTAGAGCGTCACACGCACAGAGTCTTGAATACGAGCGCCGCTCTCCGTCTCCACAGTGACACGCAGCACCACCATCATCCCGTTCGTCATAGATTGGGCTGGGCCAAAGGATACGTACACAGTGTTGCTGCGGCCCGGAGGCACGATGCACGCAGTTGTGTTGCACTTACTTTGGACAGGAGTTTCGGTGGAGGTGAAAATGTCCTCCTGGAATGTCGCAACGTTTGAGATTTTGAGGGCGTTGGGGCCATCGTTGCGGAACTCAACCTCGGATCCACGGACAAACTTTGTTTTGGTGTAATCTGCAAATTTTACCGCTTGGCACCGCACTGATAACTGCGTGCATTGAGCAAACTTTGCGGGGGTCGTTGTGGTAGGAATGGGAAGCACGTCAAAGTTGGGAATCTGCGGCGACGGTTGTGGTGCCTGCTGCTGTTGCTGAGGAGGGGGAGCTTGTTGTTGCAACGGTGCGCTGTACTGCTGCTGCTGTTGTTGTTGTTGCTGCACAGGAGGTGAGTACTGTTGTTGTGGTGGGGGTGCAGTGGTGTACTGGTGTTGTTGGGACTGCACCGGAGTCGCATACTGCTGCTGAGGCGGCACATATTTTTGTGGCGACGTGGCCCTCGGTGCTGGAGCAGGGCCCCCAAATAAGTCATCCATGGCAGACGGCGCTGAATTTCTTGATGGCGCTGTCGTACTAGGAGGGGCTGCCATGCTGGTGTTACGCGACACAATGGAAGAGGGTGGTGCCGTGGCAAACAAGTCATCCAGCAATGCACCGGGTTTGTTGTTCCCCGCAGCCGGGGCCGCGTAGCTACTCTGCGATGGCTGCACAGGCACTGGCTGTGGTGGCAATCCCTTGCGGCGGTTGTTTGCAATTCCCTGAATGGTCTTAGGCGCAGGAACAGAGTCCGCGATGTCACGCAAGCCCGCTTGGTAGCCGTCGTACGGTTTCTGTTTGAGCACCTCTAACACTCGGATAGAGTATTCAGTGGCCTCATAGTCGCAGTGCGCGTGCAGGAGGCGCTGTGCAAGGCCTTCAGGAGTGGTGTCATCCGCATCCTCCTTGAATCGCACTTGGGACTGGTTGCGGCGCTGGGCAGCGCCACCTGCTGGACGCTGGGTAGCCTTGGATGTTTCTTCAATCACGTTTTCAAGGTGCTTGATCGCGTCTAGAGTGTCGATGGCTTCTTTCGTGACATCGCGGCGATGCTGTTGATTATGTAACGATTCTAAATGGCGCTGAAGCTGACTTTTCTGCGCGTTCAGTTCGTGAAGAAGACCAGGATCTGCAATATTCGGAGATACTGGCTTTGCTTGCTGCTGTGTTGGTGCGCTGAAATCTGTTGTCCCAGACGCGACTGCAGCAGCGTCTTGCCAGTTTCGTTTTTCCTCTTCGAGAAGCTCTAGCATGTGGCGGTCCGCGCTCGCCAGTTGCGAACGACCGCCATCGCGCCGTTCAGCTGCCTCCAACTCATCTAACAGGGACTGCAATTCTGCACGCTTCTCGAGGCGCTGCTCCACGAGAGGATCCGCTGTCCTCTTCACCGATCGAGATTGTTGGAGCAACCGTGCCTTCAGCAGCAGTTCCTCAATCACATCAGCATCTCCCTCAAGCTCTCCAAGGGATGTGGGGACGAGCTTCTCGTTCTGAAGTGTTTGCAGCACCTCGCCCTTGACAGTTCCAGTCGGTTGGTTGGAGGTCATGGTGGGCACCACTGCTTCTCCAACAGGGTACATCCGAAGAATCACGCGAAGCTCCCCACTAACCTTTCCAGATCGAAATGGGAATGTCTTGACTTCGCAGAACGATTGGCGGCTTCTCCAGTCAACGAACTCACCTAGCGCAATATCAAACTCTAACATTCGCTCCACCTTAGGGCGTCTAGAGAAATCGTACAGGGCAAATGACAATAGTTTCTTATCGCTTCCCACATCAAAGTTCACCAAGAACGACGGTACGTTGATATCTCCTGTGGGACTACCAAACACGACCTCACCGTCACGTGCTGCAGGTTGGGGGTGACTGACGTACTCCGCCGATGAGCGCCGCTCGTACGACACCACATACGTTGCCCCTCGCCGGCAGGCGCTGCAAATAAGTTTTACAGGCTGGACCGTAACATCGTACTTCACCACCATTGTATATTCTCAGGTTGTTACGAAGAGAGTCGCGTGGTAGTGTCATCAAAAGAGAAACAGTTGGTGAGTCAAGTGGTCGTTCGAACATTTAAAAAAGATCCCATCAGATGTGTTTGTGATCTTATCACAACATGTGTGTTTTGTACAAATGCTTGATTGCTATACATCTCAACGTCGCATCTATTTCCCCTTCTTTGGCTTCTTACCCGCTCGGACTGCATCGGCCTCTTCACGTTTCCTCTCGACCTCGTCGCGGAAAGGCTTCCACGTTGCAATCAGCATGTACTCGAGTTCATTGTGCATCGTGGGCTCACGGTCTCGCAGCATCGTGTACCAGTTATCCACCATGGTGTATTGCAAAGAGGGAACAGGGTTGCCTTTTAAAGCGGTAGCATCTACCTTCTTGCCCTTCTCATTCGACTCTCGTGACGGCCAGCCTCGCGGCTCATACACTTCATCAAACGCATCACCTTGTTGGATGGTAGCGTACGCGATGGCAACCTTCAACCGCAACGAGTCCTCCTTGGTGAGCTCGGCGTCGCACAACTGTGCAAGACTGAAATAACGAGCAGCCACTTCGTACGATTGGCTAGCAAAGAAATCGTTTGCAAGGTAACGATGTGGTTCCGCTTTGAAGGCCAGACTCACCTCGTGCAGATCAACGAGCGTTTGATAATCCGCCACTGCAGCTTGGTGGTCACCGCTCTCCCCTCGGGCACGGTACACCAACGCGCGGTTGTTGAGTGCCTCGGCATTGGCGTGGTTCACAGAAAGACACATGGTGAAGTCAGTGAGGGCATCGTTGAGTTGCTGGAAGTAATTGAACAGAAGTGTTCCTCGACGAACCAACGTCGCCTCACGCACCTTTGTCTCTTGCTTCAGTTCCAATGCGCGTGATAAGCATGATAGCACGCTTGAACAGTACTCCTCGCCGAGGTGATCGTACACATCCGCCAAACGCACAAAGTACTGCGCAGCGTCTGGAAGAATCTTTGCGAGGGCCTCGAAGACGTGAAGGGCCATCGTGTAGTTCCCCTCGCTGTACTCGTGCTCCGCTTGCTCTTCATACGGGAGGTAGAACGTGGGGTCGGTGGTGTGAACTTGAGCAAAGTAGCGACGAGCGAGATCATCCTGTTTGCGCTTTTCTTCCAACTCGCCGAGGTTGTAGTATGCGTACGCGTCGTTGGACGCGTTGGTCGTATCGGCGTCGTCAAGTTTCGATGCGGGTCTGCTACTGCTGGAGCCCGATACGGGCAGCTCATGCTTCAACGCCGCCTCGAGATACTTCTGGGAGTCATCGAGAAGGTCAGCGTCCAACGCACACTTGCCACACCGCACCAGTTGGGCCTTGGTTGCGTGCTCTAACTTAAAGTACTTCTCATACTCATCGAATGCCTTTTGTGGCTGGTCGAGCAGCACAAAGCACTCTGCACGATGCAGGTAGTTGCGCGAGAAGGAAGGATCGGTTTCCACGCCAGAAGTAAAGTATCCAATGGCATCATGGTAGAGCTCCTTATCCACCTGATGCATACCGAGCTTCTCGTTGATCTCAGCAGCTAGGGTGGCGAGTGGATTCCCCGGCCCTGTGATATTGCACAGGCGAAGGGCCTCCAGGAGGCAGCCAACAGCATCATCGATCTTGCCACTTTCCTCCGCGGACTCTGCGGCGCTAATAAGGGAGTAGGGGTTTGGTGTGGCAGATAGTTTTGCTGAGTTGAGCCCGCGCTTCCCTGCAGAAGTGGGCTGCGTGGAGGGGCTGCTACTCGCACCGTTGCCGCTTGACATAGCAGCAGCAGCGGCAGCTCCAGAGCCACCAGCCGCAATTGCATATCGAAGACGCTCTTGCTTGTCTGCAGCGGCTAACCGCTTGTACTCCTCCACTAACTTTCGACTCTCCAAGGAGCGGTGTGGCTCTTGCCAAGGCACCTTCTTCTTGAAGGCTGGGTAGGAGATTTTAGCCTCCAGATCACGAATTGTGAAGCCATACGTCCCCGACGACATTGAATTTTCCTTCCTATTGAACGACTACTTTCAATGGACCGAATAGAACAGAGAGAAGAAACAGATAGAGCAAAGAATGGTCATCAAAAGGATATTTACAATTGCGTCACCCTCGTAGTCGATGTGTCTAACATACAATGACAGCGACTACATACATCGCACTGCGCACACATTCGGTGGGTGGGTCGTGCGGTCTAATGCCAGTGGACAGCATCTTGAGACGCGTGGTGGTCGTACTCATCAGCATCGTCTTCGATACCGTCCTCCTCGCCTGCGTAGGGATCCTCTTCGACGGGCTCATGGGAGCACCACTCCTCTCCGTGTTCACGTAGTCTGGCATCATTCAAGGCATCGCGCTGCTTTTCGAGGACGGCCTGGAAGTCTTGCAAACCGACGCGGGGAACGAAGCTGCTCTTTGAGTTCGTCTCCTTGTTGGGAAAATCTTCAACGACGCCGAACTTGGGAATGCTCTTTGACCATTCTCCTCGGTAGCACTGCTGACGAGACTCATAGTACCAAACGCCAGGCCCCTCACGCAGGTGATCACGCCAGTGCCCCTCAAACCAATCCCCATTCTTGCAATAAAGCGTCGCCCAGCCCTCAATGACGTCGTTGCGGAACTGCCCCTCAACACGGTCACCGTTGGCAAAGTACAACTTACCAATGGTGCTGCGGAGGCCATCCTCGAAGAAGCCATCGTAGATGTCGCCGTTGGTGTAGTAGTTTACGCCACGACCGTGGCGCTTGTTGCTTCTCCTCCCACCCTTGTACACGCGCACCCACTCGGTTGTGTCGTTAGGTCGAGTCCATAGCGTCCCCTCTCCATCTCGCAGGCCGCCGCGGAACTCTCCACGGTATTTTGTATTGCCAGTGATGTGCTCACCAAAGCCCTCCCTCCTTCCCTTGGACCATTGGCCTTCATAGGTGTTGGGCTTTCCTTTAGAAGCAGTTGGGATGTAGATCTTAGAGCGGTCTCCGTGAATCTTGGATTTGATCACCGACTGCTTCCACTTTTGTAACTCCTGTGGGACGACGGTTGGGGGGATCGAGGTGGTCCTCTGATGCTCAGGGATGGAGGGCGCTGAGCCGCTTAGACGATCACGAAGGCGTTGGACGTGTTCCTCAAGCTCAGTCAACGGATGCCCCTCTGCTAGGGTGGAGGGAGGTAGGCGGTCCTCCTCCTTGCCAAGCTGTTTGAGCAGCTGGCCACGATCCGTCAAGGATTCATTCCTCTTCAAGGAGGCAGTGAGCTGCTGAGCATTTTGCAGGTTCTCTAAAGCGTCGGTCGCCTCGTGGTAGTCTAGGCCACAGACGGTACCAATAAGGAAGCACGCCTCAAGGCCGCACAGCAATTGTGACATGATCTGTGTAAACTTGCTCTCCATGAAGAAGGACTGACTCTTCTCAATCAGTTTACGATGCTCCGCCTCATCGGTGACTTTGGCGATGCCTTTTCGGCGATACTCCACCGCGTGAAGGATGGCGGAGCACAGCAGTGTGATGGATTTGTTGATGTTGCTACCCTGCACAAGGACATCGCCACGTGCGCCCTTCTGCCCAACACGGTCAGGGCCTTTGAGCTGCGCGAACGTCATTGTTCTCGTCACGAGCTGGCCGCCCGTCTCGCGGTCGGTGCTATCGATGGTGAGCTTGACGAAGCCATGCCAGCGAGCATTGCGCTCTTCACTAAGTTGAATACGCTTGATGTTTCCTTGCATCAAGTATTCGTCGAGGTGATCCCACGTGCTTACTTCTACTTGGGTCAGATTCACCACTTGGAAGCCTGTTGGGGTGCGGCGAACGTTAAGAGGTTTGGGATTCTGTACGTTAAGGGCATCCTTCACTTGGTCGCTGTTCATTTCCCAGTAGGACAAGTACACCCTGTGCTCGTAACTGTCGGTAGTATCCTCCAATCGCCGGAACAGCATCTTCGTGGCTGCTTGGATAAGCCCGGGCTCGTGATCGCTGCCAAAAAGCGTATGCGTCTTGCCACTAGCACTAGGGCCGAATACCACACAGTTGGAGCTGTATCCTGACACGACCAGGTCCACCATCTCCCGTCCTACGGATTGGAAAACGTCATCTTGCGTTGCCTCCTCCGGGAAGAACAAGTCGTAGTTGTACACAAGACCTTCTTTGGACTCTGGGTAGAAGGCAATCAGCTTATCATTGTCTGTGCGGAGCATGACCTGCACGTGTGCCTTTTCTTCTTCTGAGAGTGGTCGCTCACGCACGGCAATCTTGAGCCGCTCAAAGATCTCAGCCCGGGAGAGTGCTGCTGAACCTTCAGGCATCCTGTAGGGTGTGGTTCTACTATTCTAGGCGCAAACAAAAGGCAAAGAAGGTGAATGCTTAAGGTGAGCATTGCTTCCGTCAACAACAATGTGTAAAACTCAAGTAAAAAGTTCAAGACAAAAACTGACGAACAACGCTTGCGAGATGCGCTTCCGTCATGACCTCCATATATAGATTCGACCCACCCACAGTGCGCCAATAGGGCGATGGAAGTGTTCTGTTGCCAGTGTAAACAGACGTCGCCACATCAGTCAGAAAACACAAGACTGATGTAACGTTATGCAGCTCCATGGGGAGGAGCTTGTACTCTTGACTTCGCATCCGTACGTGTGTTGGCCGATCACCGTGGCGCGAAAGGAAAGGATCTTCGACGCCAAGCTGTGCGAGGACCGCTTGCGCTTTGGTATCGTGCGGTGCTTGGAGCACTTTCAGAGCGAGGTGCACCAGCCACGGCGCTTGTTCGATGCGTTGAAACCCGGCGAACCACATCAGCCAGTCAAGTCGGTAATGGAACGGGCTAGCAAAGCAAGGTCTTCGACGAAGGTTTGCTCCCGGCTTGCAGGGGAATTCGTAGGGTAGC
>CYKH01000021.1:22457-42356 GCA_001460835.1 Bodo saltans | reverse complement strand
GTTCTCTGCTCGTCGCAGAATAGCGTTTTGCTGCTGCATTTCTTCACGAAGGTTACGGTACAGCTCCGCTGTAGTTTCCACGAGTGCAACGAGCAGTGGTCGACGTTCCGTGCCAGCTTGGCATGCGGCATCCACTGCAATAAACTGTTCATGGTCAACGTGCTCACGAAGAATTGACACGGCTTCTGCAGCAACCTTGGCGGCACTTCGAGATGCGGCTTGAATAGAGCTCGTGCACGCTTCAACAACCGCACGCCGCAACTACCCGAGTTGTGAAGGCGACGGACGTCAACGCAGGACTAGATGTCTGCACAGCAGCAACATTAACAAGACGCTGTGACTGTGCAGCTTAGCCGGTTTCGGCTTCACTTCATCGTCGGCAGCGACAATGGAGGAGTTGGCCGACGATGGCGCCGAAACGGAAGCTTCTGGCACCTTCTTTTCCCTCAAAGGCGCAGCACCACCCACTACACTCGTGGTGCGGTGAATGGTGGACAACCGCGGCAGTGTGGCCAGCGACGACACGACGGACTTCAACTACGCTCCACGATCGGCGTTGGTTCGTTCGAGTTTGAGTTCGAGGTCACGTTTCTGCTGACGAAGAGCCAAGAGCTCATCGACACAGCTGCGCACCGCTGGGGCTACCGAAGTGACGTCAGAAAGACCTGTAATGGAAACGCGAGGAGGAGACGAGCGGCGTCTGCTAGCAGTGTTCATGCCAGTCTCTCCGCCGGCGAGTCGCAAACAGGCCAGTGATGCAGCGGCGGAAGAAAGTGTATCTCTCATTTGCTCAATGTGATCGCAGGCATCTCGAACAGCAACGTCGAGGGAAGCTACCAACTGGACAACACTACCACCAGCAGCGGGGATTGAAGTCGCTGCTCCGTTGCTGTTGACAGGGCTGACAGCTCGACGAAGTGACGAGAGAGATGCCACAATGACGTTGACGGTGGAGGACAGACGATCCGCCACGTCGAGAGTCTCGGATCGGCCTTGGATCGTTGCACGACGTGCACGAGCAAGGCTTTCCACATTCGTTGTTGCGCTGTTGATTAACTGCTCCGTAATCGACTTCATTGCACTGCCGCTGCTGGTGATACTATTCACGTCCACCGTAAAGCTGCCGCGCCTTCCTGAGCGGGAGGGCGACATTCTCGGAGAGGACGACTCAACGTCATCACCTCCAGCTGCAGCCGAGTCGTCGTGGAGCAGCGTTAGCGCATGAAGAATGGCGATAATGGCCTCGCTTCGACTGATGACGCTGCTGGTGGAGGGCGAGAGAGTGGAGGATGAGCGACCAACGGTTGTGTCACCGGCAAGTTGTAGAAGTTCGTCATTGGAGTCCATTAAGGATTGGATTTTGAGTGAGACTTCCGTGTGGTCACGGGCGTGGAGAAGAGTCGCGGCACGTGACGTACTGCTCAGCGTGGAGATCAGGCTCGACAAGAATGGAGATGGCACCGTGACAGAAGCCGATAAAATCGTCCGTTGCCTTCGTGTGGCCTCTTCCAGTTGCAAGTCAACGAGTTGATACTTGAGAGCAAGGTCATCCACGAATTGAAGGCATCCGTCTACGCTGTCAGTACGCATACGAGCAAACACACGACGAAGCTGGGCATTTTGCCCGTTGCCAGACTGCTGGAGATCCTCAACATGACGTTGAAGCGAGCTAATTTCTTCCTTCAGCGCGGTGATTTCTTCTTCATGTCCCTTCACAGCAGCGCTTAGTTGAGCTTGAGCAGCGGCAGAGGAGTGGTGCAGGTCATCGAGGCGCCGTTGCATGTCGGCAACGCGGTGCTCTTGCTGTTCCAGCAGATCTCGCTCCATGCGTCGAGTGTCTTCCTTCGCTTGGGAAAGGTTGTCGCTCATGGTTCGCAGTTCACGAGCACGCAGCGCATCTTCTTGCTGAAGGGCTGTAAATTGAGCACTTGATTGATCAAGTCGTTCGTGCATCAACGCAACTTCGCGCTCGGCGTGAGCGCACCGTTCAGCACTATGGGCAAGTTGGTGCTTGAGGCTGCGTTGCTCCGAGAGGAGAACGTCGTTGGAACGGAGAGCAGAGCTTGCAGCATCCGCAGCACGGCGAGCACACTCAACCGCGTCACCTCCTGCACTTAAGTTAAGTGCGTCGTCATCCGTGTGCGACATGATACTCTCATCCGTAGTAGTGGCATCGTCGTTATTGTCGGTGTCGTTCGTGTGCCGGAGGAGGGGCGGTGCGAGAGTCGTGGACAGGCGACACGCGTGGGCAATCTCCACCACACAGCCCTCAAGCTGACTGACGCGGTGATTTGAGGCTTCAAGTCGACGGAGGAGTACTTGTACTTCTTCCATCTTCCGGATCAAATCTGAATTCAATGAATCCGCTTGCCCTTCGAGAAGTTCGCGGTTAGCCTCAGCAGCAACATCCGCATCGTGAAGGCGCTCTCTTAGGTCAGAGGTGGATCTCTTCTCTTGCTCGAGTAACTTCACGGCGACGTCAAATGATCTTACAAGGGCCTCGACATGACGAACTGCGGCGTCGTCGTGGTGGACGGCGACAGGCGGTGGCTGCTGGTTTTGAGAGTGGAGAATCATTGCTGTGCCCACGATGCTCTTCACGGACAATATTTCCTCGTGATAGGCCTTCAAGTTTTTACAGCAGAACTTGACGGCGTCATCGACAAGTTTCGCAACAATGGATGGATGATCCATTTGCTGCTGGTTGTCGAGAAGCGAATGAGAGGAGAAACGTGTTTCCTCCTCCGCATCTAACGCCCCAATGGACAACAACGTTTCACGAATCTGCGTCACTGCGGCGGAAAGTGCGCCTAGGTACCCAGCGGCTTTTCCTTTTGCTTCTGCGAAGTCGCAGGACACGCAAACATGATCGTCACGGACTGCATCAAGTTCTTCGGTGATCTGTTTGCAGAGGTTTGCGAGCTCCAAAACGTCAAAGGCTTCAGAGGTGTGCTGCTGTTGATGTGCAGCAGAGCCGCCGCCGCGGCTTCGTCGCAACACTTCACATGCACTCTGAAGAATCGCGCTGAGTCCGTTTGCACGTGTGGATGCGTCGCGTGCGGCACGGTCGAGATCTTCCCCGGCGTGATGCAGGCGACGATGGAGATGAGCAACTCGAGTTTCATCCACAACGCCGCCGCCGCCCTCCACCGATCGGTCCAGTGCACCAGCAGATCCAAAGCTTTGGTTGAGAGCAATGTCCTGTGCTGGTGGTGGTGAAGCGTACAGGTAATCTTCGTCTCCCCCTACGAGGGCACGCAATGCGCTGTACGGCGTCTCTGAGATATTTCCGCGCTTCGCTGCAGGGCGGGGTGGGGTCGCATAGGTGGATTCTCCCAACTGTTGCTGCTGCTTTCGTTTATCTTCCCGCAGAGTCATGCACGACTGTGCGATCCCGTCGACAAGGACTTGGGCATCCTCTGCAATGAGCACGAGGTGGCCCTCCGCAGCACGTGCACGAGCGCGAGACAATGCCAGAGCATCTGCAATATCATGAGCGATGCTGATCAGGGCTGCACCGTCTTCACGGCTTGGAGATGCGTGTTTGCGGTGAGTCCGTGAGGAGGAGGAGACACCAACGGCAGTGCGAAGAATATCAATAGCGCGAAGGACTGTCTGCGCTAGCTCAGAGCGGCTGCCCATGTGTGCGCCCACGTCAAGCTCACCCACCATACCGCTGAAAATAACGTGTTCGTCAGCAATGCGATGCACTTCACGAACGAGGCCGGGGAGGGACACACCTAAGGCAGACGCGGAGAGCGTTGCGGCGTGGTGAGCCTCAACAAGTTCTCGCATATGCGGTTGCGGAGCTTCGTGCGCCCATTGCATCTGAACCTGAAGTCGCTCAGTCAGCTCATCGATGCACAGCTGCTTCAGAAGCACAATCGATGACGTTGAGTGGGAGTGCTCCTTGGCGCTTAATGTTTGGACTGCGTAGACGCTCAACTCCTCCTGCGTCCGTTTCAGTTCAGACGTGATCGTTTGCAGCGCAATCGCATCGCCCTCGGTTTGACGGTGAGAAGATCTGCACGCAGAGATAAGTGTGGAGGCGAGATGCTGGCGAGGAATGTCATACTCCAACACTCCCAAACACTCGACGATAGCCTCGATGAGTTCCGATCGAGACCCATCAGTTGGGAGGACCGTCGTGTCACCAGCGAGGGTCGCTAAGTACGCGCGCTCACGGGCCAAGCTATGAACAGACTGTGCCAACAACGAGGTGACGGGGGCTCGATCCCCAAAGACACTTGTGGCTTCGAGTGCGTGCGACATGGCCATCGTCGCCACGGGGACAAGCGTCTCCCACGCGTTGCCTTGCGCTTGAAGTTCCAAATGTCGACGCCCTTGGAGCTCGTGATGTTGTAGGAGAAGCTGATCGCGTCGAGTCTTGACGTAGGTGGAATCTTCCTGCAGTGCTGCGTGTTGCTGTTGTAGGGCTCGATGGTCCTCCTTCAACTTGCGCAACTCGCTTGTGAGGGCGGGGATGGCTGCATGCGCATCGTCAACGGTGCGAGCAGCCGAAGCACACGCGGATAGGAGAGACGAGAGGAGGTCACCCTTCACATCAGCACCGAGGACGTGAATTGCTTGCATGATCGCAGCGATGCATGAGGACCTCGTGACTTCAGTCGGTGTGTCACGGGTAAGTTGCATATCACCAGCAAGAGCGCGCAACCTCATCTCCGACGCGACCAGCTGACGGAGCTCTTGAGGGGTCTCGTGGAGTGGTGCACCAACGAACGACGCAGCTTGCCAACCAATGGTCGCAGCGAGGCGCATCGGGGCGAGGTCAAGAGATTCCCAATAGCGACCTTCGATGGACTGACGCTCAACCGTTTCTTGTAAACTCAATGCGGACTGATCCCACAATTGTCCGTGGTTATCGTAATTGCTTTGCACGGACTTCAGCGATGCCGTGAGGTATTTCACGTCTTCTTGAGCCTTGTGCGCTTCAGGGACGAGAACTTGTAAATGACCCTGTGCGTCGCGGAGCTCATATGCGGCGGTGCGTGTGGCGACAACGAGGGCGCTGCAGACATCAAGCTCACTGTCTGTGCCCTGCAGGAGTTGAATCGCTTCACGTGCGGCGGCAATCAAGGAGGAGCGCGTTGACAAGTCCCGGCGTGCTGCCGTTGGATCTCCTACGAGAGACAAATATCCTGCGGCGTTTGCCACTGTGTCTTGCACAAAGCTGGGCAGGCCACCGACTGACAGAGTTGGTTCGCCACTGACACTGCACGCCATAACGCTGGCATTGGCAGCCAGAATTAAGTGCTCTCGAATGGGAAGCGATTCGAAGTGGCGCTGCTCTAGCACGCGCCTTCCGTGCAGCTCCTCTAGCGCAAGGATCGCTGCAGCGTGAGCAAATGCCGCTTCATCGAAGTTCACTCCAGTTGAGGCTGACCGATTTTCTGCATCGCGAAGCTCTGCTTGCGTTTTCTCGAGTGCTCGGGTCGTTGCAATAAGAGCTTCATGCGTCTCTTCCCCATCGTCACGCATGATCACGGCGAACTCCAACAGGATCTCACTGATAGGAACCGATTCATCGATTGGGATCATCAAGCTGCTGTTCGCGTGGCGGCCCTCAGAAAGCGTCACTACAGCCTCATTCATAGCAGACAACAACTCAATTCGTGTGGAAGTGTCAGCCTTGAGGCGTGGGTTGGCGGCGATGGAGTTGGCGGACCCAAGGAGTGCTCGCGCAGAACCCTCAGAGTGCAGAAGTGCCTCCACAGAGGCTACAATTTGATCGACTGCACAGGGTTGAGGGAGAAGCGATGAGGCGGCGGCTGCTTGGTGCACCGCCACAGATGCAAATGTAGAGATAGTTGAGAGATGAGCATCGATGAATCGCATTTCTAATTGGCGACGTTGATGTTGCTCTGAATTCTGCAGCTGAACGAATGTAAGCTCGTACTGTGTGTGCGTTTGTTGTTCTTCAGCGTCATCGGCACCTGCGCGCAGCCGCCGCAGTTCGTCCTTGAGAGACTTCACCTCTGCAGTTGCGTTGACCAAATCGTTGCGCGCCGATTCGTGCTCATGAGACAACTGCTGACACCCATCCACAAGAAGTTGAACAATGGAAGTCGTCGGTGCGGATGCAACTGGCGGATTTGTAGACTCATCGAGCATGTGCTGCTGCTGCTGGAGATGGGAGGCAGACGAGGAGGAGTGCAGCAGAGGAAGCACTTGCCGAATTGCTGTAATGCAGTCAGACCGCGTGACGCTTTCTTTTCGCCCAACGCTGGTGTCACCGCACAAGTGGCGGAGTGTCGCTTCGTTCTGATGCAACGCTCGGACGACATCTGCCACGCTGTCGGTCGAAGGCGCACCAACGATAGACACAATCATAGCAACGGATCGCAGGGAATCCAGTGCGTGCTGTACGACGAGGCTGTGCTGCTCCTGTTGCCAGCGAAGCTCGATTTGGCGACGAGACGATGTTTCAGCGGACTCCACAAAGGAGCGATCTGACAAGGTGGTCACCTGGTCGAAGTTTTGACCAAGTTGCACCACCGAACGAATGGACTGCTGCACAACGGAGGGGAACGCAAGAGCTTCCTGCTGCTCACGTGCCAACACGTCGGACTTGCGCTGCAATGCGTCGCGTTGAGCCGTTAACTCGCGCACTGACGCTTGCAAAATATCGGACGTCTCGGTGGTGGACTCGGACACTCGGCCAAGTTCATCGCTAAGCGCTTGTCGTGCAATTTGATTCTCCACGCATTTCTGTTGGAGTGAGGCGATGTCAATGGAAGTTTCATTGCGAAGGACATTAAGTGCATCTTGCAGTTCGTCAATGGCACGACGAGAGTCTTCGAGCTCCTTCTTGAGGTCACGAATACGGTTTTGAGACTCGCGCTCCGCTTCTGCAGCAGCATTTTGCGCCTGGGCAAGTTCATCTTGTTGTTGGCGCAGTGCGTCTTCACTCTGAGCAAGCTTTGAAGACGTGCTGTTGAGTGTGGCAGTTGTGTGTTTCGCATCCTGAAGTGCAGCATCACAAACGTTGCGTGTGTCTTGAGCAGCGGTGACGACTTTAGGTGTTGCAGCCGCTAGGAACAACGCGTTGTCCGTGGTTCGAAGCTCGTCGCATTGCACACGAAGATGGAATGCGATGTCCTCTACCGCGGTACGCAGAGTGGCCCACTCTCGGCTCACCAAGTCTCGATCTGCTCGGAGTTGTTGATTCTCTGCAGCGGTGGTGCGGCATAGCTGCACAAGGGACTGCGCGGCGGGGTTGTGACTTCCTGCTTGGAGAACGGAGGAGCTCAAGATGGATGAGACGACGCCCCCAGCGTGAGAGGGCGAGGGGCTGTTGTGCGCATCAGGGGTAAAATCGTCATCATCGCTGACCACCGTCACTAATGGCGAGAGAAGTGATGCACGCACAGTCGAGGCTGAGCGTTGTGGCGTCATCTGACGCGCTAACGCGGGGGGAGTGGTCAACGCAGATTCTGTTGGGAATACATAGCGATCTTGTGGCGGAGAGTTTTGGTGAGGCGAGCTACCACCACCAGCAGACGCTCCCGCAAGGAAACTGCGTCTTGGTGCGCCATACATGCTGGCAGCAGTCGTGACCATCCCGTGGTTCATGCTGCTGCTCAGGGAGCCACTCCGTTGGTGAGGAACTGCGGTGACAGTTGGTCGGATCGCCCAACCAGCTTCTTGAATGACTGCCTCCAGCTCACGAATTCGCTCGGCAGCTGATGTTGCCACGGAGATCATCGAGGGGCGCTGGAGCTCCGCACCATCCACACTTGCACCTTGCATGGCGCCTAACACCTTCAATGACTCCACGGTGTCGAAATCTAGGCGACGAAGCTGGAGCTCGAGTTCTTGAATGCGCAGTGAATTCGCTTCATACTGCTGATTCGACTGATGAATTTCACCTTCAAGGATTTCAATGTCGTTGCGCTGCCGTCTGCACTCTGAATCAGCAGCCGTTCGGTCGTCGATTTCCGTCTGCAGGCGCTGCCTTAAGTCTTCAACGGTGCCTTGCAGTAACACGCGACCTTTTTCATTGTCTTCGAGCTGAGCGGCATGATGATCTGCCATCGACCCAAGGGCAATGCGAAGGTCGCGCCGGGACTGCTCTAGCTCTGATTGGAGGTGGGGGATTGCGGCAAGAGATAACCGCAGTGCGTCGGGGCTCATGATGGGAAGGGCCATGTGCTTCGAGACGTTGTGCGTTGCTCTCGAGTTTGGAGACGAGGATGCGGTGGTGGGGTCGTCGTCCTGCGGTCGAAGTAAGGCCAACGATTGTTCAACCTCCTTCAGCATTCCACCGACGTGTTGCATCGCACTGACCAACACCTCAGAAGCGTTCTCCGCTGTGACGGTGCGCAGTGGGTCCACAATATCTTCGTCGGAGCCGAGAAGTGACGACGACACAACGGCTGGGATGTTGCGGATTGTATGTAGCAGTTGCTCGTGCTGGTTGTGGCTACGAATGCCCTTCATGACAAGCAGCTCTAAATCTACCAGGGACGGCACGTCTAGGGATAACAGGAGTCGAGACACACCACTGACAGTAGTGGTGAGCGTCGCAATGTTGTCCTTCACCGACGCGATCGTATTGCTACTTGATGAGGTTGAGGTGGGGCCGAAAGTAACAGTTGATTTTCTCCTATTGGTCAAAGAGGCAGGAGACGCCACCGTCGTCGATGGTGAGCTCAATGAGACAGTGGCTGCGACTTCGGCTGCGGACTGAAGTGCGGAACGCAGAGCATCGTGCTCCTCACTCAATTCTCTCATCCTCCATGCAACTTTTTCTGAGATCGTCATGTTAACACTTGTGGTTGCACTGCTGCTAGTAGACTTTTCTTGTTGGTGTTGCATCTCCAGTTGAGCACCGAGAAGGGGCGCAGAGTGGCGGAGGAGCCTCATGTGCCCCTCCACTGCCCATACAATGGAGTCGAGAACTGTCTGGCATTGCGTGTTGGAACCGAATGCAAAGGGAACGAGGCGGTCGTAGCACCAGTTGGTGAACGCCTTCAGTCGTGCAAGGGACGTGGTTAGTCGCTGGTCACGGCCGCCCTTGACTCCAGCTAGCTGTTGCACAATCCCGAGGACATCTTCTGACTTAGCGGCAAGCTGCTGTTCCTCATCGTTGTTGGGGGCGTCGGAAGAGCTTACAGTTGGCGACGATGCTGCTGCTGCTACAGGTGCGACTGAGCCGCGTCGTTTCACAAACGAGTGGGATGTGGAAGTGGAGGAGCCAAGGCTCGTCGTGGTCGCAGCGCCATATGATGCCCCGAGCTTCATGGAGGAAGACATCAATCCTCCCTTCTCGTCGTCCTTGAATGCTTCGTAGGCATCGAGGCCGCCGCCGACCGATGCTGATGACGTCTCAGTTCCTGGGATTTCATGCGGATCGCCCAGAAGGCAAAGAACGGTCATATCTTCACGTCCCTCTGTAGCTGCATCGTGCATTGCGTCGATGCGCGTGCGCAATGCTTCGGTCTCTTGCTCCCATTGTCTTCTAGCAATTTCACTTGCCGTTTTTACTGCAGCAACGTCGCGGTCTCGCTGCTGGCGCGCATTCAGCAATTCTTGAGTGAGCTCGTCAACGATTGACTGTGTTGATTGCTGCGCTTTGCGAGTGCTCTCCACGGTACGATCTGTGGCCTCCTCTTGGTCGCGTAACGATTCCGTTAGGTTGTCGATTTGCGCATCGAGGCGAACGTTTTCTTTTCGAAGTTGTGCCTCCAGTTCGATGTGAGTTTCCAGCTTGCGTTCAAGTTCAGCAAGCTGAGTGTCGGTGTCTTGGGCAACCTCGCGAAGCTCTGCAGTGAGTGCAGCATTCTTCGAGCGTAATTCTTCACTGGCACTTCTTTCTTCTTCGATAGTGGCGCGGAGGTCCCTTGCAGTTGTCTGAGATTGCTGAAGTTCTTTCGAAACTGTTGCAATGTGCTGCTCCAACTCCGCGACGCGGCCGTCCAACGATTGGGTTGCTGCCATCGATCGTCGTGAGGATGCAAGCGCACCAGCGAGCACGTCTCGGATACCTTCGTGGTGCATAAACGCCACAAACCGATGGAATTCCACAAATTGACTAGCGAGAGATTTCTTTTGAGACGCAACCTCCTCGGCGATGTCATCGACAAATCTTGACAACAGACGCTGCGATGCTCGTAGTTTGGAAATGTGCTCATCTCGCTGCGATTCCGCTTCTGTCACGAGGAGTGCCTGGCGTGAAATTTCACAGCGGGCAACCACGAGGTCCCGACGGAGATCATTTTCGGCGACGTGCGCTCTGCGAAGCTCCTCCTTCAGATCGTCGCTCTGCTTCAACAATCGTAACACACCGTCGCGCAATTGCTGCGGTGGTGCGGCTTCATCCGCAGCTGGGTCAGCGAGGAGATTCTCATTCGCAAGCATATCAGTGATGGCGTCAATGGCAGAGTTTTCCAACGCAGACAGTTCCCGTTGATCCACCCCAGCAGCAGCAAGAGGCTCCAGTTGCACTGATTTTTGAATTGGGGAGGCTGCCGCTGATGACAATTGCTGCTGGCGTTGTTGCTGAAGTTGAGCACGAAGCTGGGAAATCTCATCCTGATGTTGCTGTTGCTGTTGCGTTGCCGTACTCTTCAGAGCTTGCACCTTGTGTCTTTCATCGTGTGCTGTCTTTTCGAGGCGTTTGATCAGCGCATCGAGGTCGTGGATGGACTCGTGAATTGACGCTGTATGGGAGACCAGTGACGCTGCATGTTGAGATTCGTGGGAGGTATGTTTTTGCACTAGTCCTCGGAGCTGTTGAGCGGTGGTGTCGAGCTCCAGTGCTAGCTTGGTCGAGTCCAACACCTTAGTCACGGATAACGGTGCCTGCAGTGGCGATGAGCTACTTGTGGCACTTGGCGGCTTCGCTTTCGCTGCGATGCGTCGGGGAGTTCCGAGGGACGCTCGGCGAGGCGCATCAGAGGTGGCAGCAAGTGGCGCACGATCAGAACCACCTCCAGTGGAAGTAATGGTGTCCTCCGCCTGCAAGCCACTGGGCGATGAGGCCAGACCTCTTCTGGCACTGTCATTAGGACTGTCCTCATCATCTTCTTCGAATGCGCCAGATTTGATGAACTCTGTCGCTCGCTGGACGACGACGCCAAGAGCCTTCGTGACAGCTTGCTGATGCAGGAGAGGCGAGGCGGACCCTTCGCTTGGAGCTCGTGGCGGCAATTGAATAGGCTCACCCATCGCCTCTGACAACTGCATCACACTTTGGGCAAGCGCATCTGCGTGGACAGAGGCTGACGAGTGCTCCTCATCATTCAGATGCATTGGCTGATTGCTCCGTTGAGTGCTTTCGCTCACGGCGCCACCATCGTGCTCCAGAGTTGCTTCGCTCAGTTGGCGGTTAAGAACATCGAATACGTATCGAAGTCGCGCTGCCGTGGAGCCTTCGGGAAGGAGAATGCCAAAGTCTGCTTCTGCTTCTTCGAGGAGTCCAAGAGCCGCTTGCTCTGTGTCTTGATACGCATTGTGCGCCACTAAGCTACCGATACTGCTGCTGCGGGGCGCAACATCGGACGAAGGAGGTGGAAGTTGCAACAATGACGAAATAACAGCCGGTAATGGATTATTAATAGCCGCGGCGTCGCTTGGAATGGGTTGGGCCGCGAGAAGCGTCGTGATATGAGTCTGCAGCGACGCAATTTGTCGGTTCTTCATGGTGAGAAGCTGGACGAAACGTTCCTCAGATGGATTCGGCTGCTGGTGACTTGAAGTAGGAATACTGCGATGATGCTGCGCTGCTTGTGAAGACGCGACTGACAGTACAGGGGAGGGCAGTGAGTCAGCGAGATGCGTTGTTGCCGCCGGTGTCGCCGCCGAGAGAACTGCATCTGCGGAAATATGTGCCAGCGCTGCGTCACGCTCAAGTTTTGCACATCGCCCTTTCCAGTGGTCGAGTTCTGCTTTATTTGCGGTGCCAATGGCTTCGATGTCCTTCACACTTTGGAGCTCCTGTTTCATGATGTCAATTTGTTCCTCACGTTGCCGCAGCATCAGTGCCAAGTCAGCCACCTTCCGCGCAGCCGCCGCCGCTGCTGCAGGATCCACAGCAGCAGCTGCGGCAATGGTCCCGTCTCCCACGCTGGTAATCGCGTGGAGGGTGACGGAGGGCTTATCCATCCCTCGGCCGTCTGGGTAATGATGCGCCGCAGCAGCCGCCGCATTCATTTCCTTTTGGTGTTGCCGGTGGATCTGATCTTGAATGGCCTGGGCGTCTTGAAGCTGTCGTTCAAGTCGGTGAATGGTGTGTGATTTATGGTCAATGAGCTGTTTCAGCCCATGCGCTTCTTCCGGGCTGATCAGCTGATGAATCAATGGCGTGGTGTTGAAGAGGAGATTCTCAAACGCGAACCGCAGCTTGACAGCGTTGCTGTGACCATTGGGCAGCTGGACGCCGTGGTGTTCCAACGTTTTCAGCAATTCACCGATAGTTCGCTCTGTGTCTCGCAGGGACGCGTTCGCTAACGCATCAACGGGGTTGACAACTCCACCACGAACAGGTGAGGAGGAACTTCCGTGGCCGCCGCCGAATCTTGACCCTCCACGATGGGGCGACGTGGCGTTGGTTGTGGTGGCGACAAACTCTTCTAGCCGACTCGCTCGAACTTGAGTCTCCGCTAAGCGACGTTCCTTTTCGTCTAAAATTGACCGAAGCCGCGCGATTTCACTCAGCAAATACTCTGTTCTCGTTGCGAGGACTCGCTCCGTTTCAACACGGACAGTGGCTGCGTCCACGCTGCTCAACTGTTGCATGATCACGTCAAGTTGTTGAGGCAGTGGGTGGGCGTCACGGGAAACAATGATGTGTCCAGCTTCTTCTGCTTTGGTCACCTGGGCTCGTACAAACAGAACCAAATTGATCAGCTCCTCGACAGAGATACTCAGCGCGTTGGCTGCGGCAGCGTACGACTCAGGAGTCGGGGGGACAAGCGCGAACGAATCCTCGCTGTTGAACAGCATCGCAGCACCTTTGGCGGCAATTCTGTGCTGTGCAGTTGTATTCGTTTCTGCTGAGTGCGATCGAGACACAAACGGGGATACGCTGGCGCCTCCGCTGCTTGTGCTTCGGGGCTGGCTGGAGATCGTGACCCACGCTGCACTCAACTTTCGAGATAAATGAGAATACACGGCACGAAGTTTTGAGGGTGTGTCGCCGCTGAGCGGAGCGCCCATCAGTGCACGATTACGTCGCTCGAAATCGTTAATCACATCACACGCAGATGTTTCTGTGCGGATGTAGTGGTGAACGAGCTTCTGCAAGTGCCGTATTTTATGCTCCAAAGCACCTTCCGTGTCAAAAAGAGACGACGGAGCAGCAGCAGCGGGTGGGGCAACGAGAGCGTGATGATGCTGATTGCTTTGAACCGAGCCACTCCGGAATGCTCGTGTATCTTGCAAGGAGAGTGGCGGTGGCGCGTCATCCAATGACAAAAGTGATCGGCGAAGTTGGTTCACCAAATTGGTGGAGTGCGTGTGCCAGTCATCGTTGAGTTCTCCAACGGACAAGCGGTGTGACGAGGCGGCGGTTGATCCTCCTGCAGTGTTGTGATGGTGGTGATTGTTGTTATTGTCGCTCCATTCAGCAATTGTGGATTGAACGGAGTGAAATAAATCCATCGCCTTCATTTTCCACTCTGCGGCAAACGACGACAACTTCTCCACTTCATTCTTGAAATGATGGGAGGCAGCGTACTTCTCGTTGCTGTTGCTGTTTTCGTCGAATGTTGCCGCCGCCCCTCCTGGTGGAGGAGGGGTTGCGCTGCGGCTTTGCAAACTGTCCGCGGCACTCATGACGCTCACCGAGCGGCCATCGTAGTAATCCTCGAGGGTGATCCCTGGGCCAAGTTGGTCAAAGAACTGCATCCACAATTGAAAATCTTGTTGATGATCGGTGCAAAATACCAAACGATCATTTCTGGGGCCTCCAACCGTTGACGGACCTGCTGAGTGATGATGGGGGACGTGCAATGCGTCAACAGCAGCTTCGACAATCATGTAGAAGTACTTGGAGGGTGCGGCGATAGATTGCTGGAGTTGTTTTGATCCAGCGGACTGCGTGCGACCAACAGCGGAAGCAATGACGGCTTTGCCACGGCCTCGTTGTAATGCGCCTCCGGATTGAACAGACGGGAGTGATGATTGCTGCGATGCTGACTTCGAGTCTGCGGTGGATGAACTGCTGCTGGAAGTGTCATGCACAAACCACGAAGTGCGTCGAATGTTTCGCATCGTAAACCCTTTCACCATGCGAGCCTGGTCACTGGACGACGAGAAGATCTCGAGACGACCGTTTTCAATGACAATGTGCTGTTTGGTGCCCCGCCCGGCGGCGTTGGCTTTATTTGGTTTGTTGCCATCTGCGATAAACCACAAGTCACCTCGGATAGAGATCGCATCGAGGTCTTGATGCTGCTGCTGCTGTTGTGCAGCACTAGCACTGCCGCTTCCACCACCACCTAGTACAGACATCATGCTGCGGTGCTGGATAGAAGTGTCTCCGTCAATTGATGAGACATCGTGAATCGGATTCATTGTTTTTGATCTTTGTTGTTGTTGTACACGAACCAATGATCTTTCTTATTCCTTTGCAACCCGTTTGTTGCTTCCTTTCTTTTATGTATGTGTGCGTTAATTCCAATCAAATGTTGTGAATGTTTCTCTCGCTTTCCTTCTGAGGTTTTCTTTTTTCTTTTGGAAAGCCAATAAGTGCGATACAAAAGTGCTCTGCGACGAGAGCCACCAGAATTCTTTTAGTTTTCTATTCGCTCGTTTAAGAGGGTGAGAACAATGCTCTCTTTGGTCGAATACAACAAAAAGTCAGCCAATGGATTCAGTCAATCAACGCAGGAAGTCACGTTACATCAGTCGGGACGAATGAGAAAGCCTTGTGTTTGGGCTGAAGCAGCAACGAAGTTGAAACACGCGTCACTCTGAGAATTGGGACGAAAGGAGCGTCACACAAATCAAAAAATATAAAAAGGACAAACGCCGCACCACGTGCGGATTTCTTGAAGACGGATTTCACCACAAACGTTATGCTCCTTCGAGCCATGCCGTGCGAACTACGGTTCCACTGAGGAACACACACGGCTTGTAGGAGTCATCGTCCGTGTAGCCTGGGCAACGATACATCCCAGTCTTGATCTCATAGCGAAGCTTGCCGCCGCCACAGAATGGGCAGATGGGTGTCTGTCCAAGAACCTTTCCCTCGGCACACCGCTGCACAAGCTCTGACTTGGTTCCGCTCATCACCTGCTTGTTAAGCTTACACAAATCCTTGAGAGACTGAAGCGACTGGGACTCATACGTCTCTGCCGCGTCTTTGATTGCCTTCAACTGTGCTTTTGTGGGCGGTGACGCACCAGCCTCGGCAGCAATTGCTTTCGCCGCCTTGCCCGTTGTTGCACCACCAGACTTGCTAGGGGATACCATGCCCACAGGAAGGGCACCATGCAGCGCCTTCAGCTCATCCAGCTTCTTAATGGTCCCAGTCGTGAGAAATTCTGTGGTCTTCTTGACGCTTGCATCGCCAACTCCGTCAAGATGCGCGATATCTTTGCCTGACGTGACCTTCGTCTTCAAACCTCTCAGAACATTGACGACCTTGCGATACGCCACACCAGCCCACTTATTGCCGTCTTTGGACTCGTAAACAAGCAAGGATTCGAACACGTCGATCAAGTCTTGATTTGGGCAAGAGCCATCCGCTGCTGATGCTGGTGCATCAGCTTTGGCAACTGGAGGCTTGCGTGTAAGTGGCTTTTCCGCTTCAGCGGCGGCTTCCGCTGTTGCGGAGCGCGAACGCTTTGGGGCCATTCGATGATGGAAAACAAACTGTGGTGTCACAATACGAACAGGAAAAAAAAAGGTAAAGATGTTGTTGAGATCCACATTGTTAGCTTCGTGTTTTTTGTTTTTTTTTGAGTGTTCTCATCAACAAGTAAAAAGCAGCAGACACCAAAGCACACACGCACATGATCTTTTCCCTTGCCGATATTTTGTTTTGTTTTGTCGCTGATTGATTTTTTTTTTTTGGTGCGTTGCTGATTGCTCTCGTGAATTTCTTTGTTTGCGTTTCTCACGTTTCTTTGTTATTTGATACCTCAATACGCAACCATAGAGTGCTGTTGAATCCCTGCCCTATTTTCGATAGTACGATAACACACCTCAGGAAGCAGACACAGAATTCTTGACAAGAAACTTTGTTTAGTTGTCATCTTCATCGGCGTCTTCGGCAGCCTCCTCGTCGTGCTTTTCTTCCTCCGCTTCTTCCGCATCATGCTCACTGGCGGCAGCAGGTTCGTCGGCTTGAGGCTCAGGAGTGATAGTAGGCTGCTCCTCTTGCTCCTCCGTAACCTTGGCGTCCTCCTGCTTAGGAGGAGCAGCGGTAGTTGCTGCTACGGTTGCTGCTGCGACTGCCACTGCTGCTGCAGCAGCAGGCTTGGGCTGAGGCTTTGCGCCAGTGGTGACGACACGTGCAATCACGACTGCCTTCTTAACTGCAACGACAGCCGGCTTGGCGGCGATCTTCTTCGTCGCCACCACCTTTTTCTTCTTTGGTGCCGAAGAGTCCGATGATGAGGCACTGCTCGATGCAGAAGAATCAGAGTCGGACGACGAAGACGCTGCCGAGGACGAAGCGGCGTCTGACGATTCTTCACTGCTGGAGGACTCAGACTCATCGTAATCACTGCTTGAGTAGCTGCTCTGGGTAGAGGGTGAAAGGGAGCGGACTTCTTGTGGCGGGTCACGAGCAGTAGGATCGGGCTGGGTCTCCGGCCACGGGGGCAGCTCTTGATATCCGAGAAGCGCGTTTCCGATGAGGTGGGAGAGTGAACCAAGTTGGTACTTGGCCTTCTCGAGGAAGGGATCGTTCTGCTGAGGGAGAGGTTTTGGCGCGAGAATGGCCGCCTTGAGGCTTGCAAAGCTGGTGGATGTGCGATCCAACGCGCATTCAACAATACGACCGCGATCACGGACGTCGTAGTCGTTATCAAACTTCACCAGCTCGAGAACGTAGAAGAACATTTTCTTGAAGCGATCGGCTAGTTGACCCTCGCCGTCCAGATGGAGCCAGATCTTGGAGCCCAACATCAACACTTGTTTCTTCACCTGAGGATCCTCTTGGGTAAAGGTGCGAACGAAGCTGCGGAAGCAGTCAGGCGCCGCGGTAGCGATGACGGTGTGCACTGGAATGTTCTCACCCACAAGCCACACGATGCTAGCTCGAGCAGTCGCAGACTTGATCTCACCCGCCATCACTTGTTGGAGTAGCTTATGAACGATGCGGCATGTGTGCGTCTTATCGTTTGTGCCCTGCACAACAAGCTGGCGGAGCACAACAACGGACTCAGTCACAACATCAGCGTTCTTGTGGGAGAGCATCGGAGTGACAAGACGCATAATCGGAGTCGCGCTGTCGGCGACGGAGCACGCCACAAGGGAGAGACCACGGATTGCAGCAACGACCTTTAGGATGTCAAAGCTGCGCAGGTACGAGCGGAATTCATGAACCACCGCAGTGAAGTTGTGAGGAGTGGCAAGCTTCGACATAATTCGGATCTTCAACTCACGAACATGAATGTTGTCTTCCGCGTTGACGAAGAACTCCTTCACGTGCGGAATGAACGGTTCTGGGCGAGATAGGACGAAAGTGTGAATGGCGCTGAGCACCACCGCGTGCCCCTCGAGGGTATCGCCAAGGAGGCGAAGTAAGGGCTTGACACAAAAGTCAAACTCGCTGACGGGAGCGATGTGGAAGTACAATGACGCTGCACCAATCACCACAGCGCGGTTCATGCTCATCAGCATTGGTTTCACGGCGGACAGGAGGAGGCGATGATCTGGGTCCATCTGCAAGTCCTGCTGCAGCTCGCTGCGGTTGCGGTAGCGGCGCTCTTTTTCGTCTTCGCTGCTATCGTCGGTGTCGCTATTCTCGTCAGCCTTCTCCTCTTCTTCCTTGGGATCCTTCTTCTTCTCATGCTTCACGTTGGGGTCGAGGAACTGAGTGCGAGCGTAGCGGAGAAGAATGTGCAGGATCACTGTCTGCGCCCACGGGTCGGCCTCGATCATCGATCGGCACAACTTACGGAAGTGGCGGTGGATGAGGTCCATGCGGTTGGGGCAGATCTCCATCATCGACAAGGCAGCTGCTCCTTGCACTTCAGGAGAGCGATCGCCAATGAGCTGGCCGATCAGGTCTGTCATCACATCGATGGATTCTTCACCGTTGGTGACGGAGTGAATTTGTGACAAGGAAATGGCGGCAGTCTTACGAACAATGGGAGACATGTCACTGCAGCTCTTCTTGACGGCGAGCATCACAACTGGGTGAATCGCGGGGATTCGGATGGAACTGAGCATGCGCAGGGCGAGGGAGCGCACGTGCATGCTGGGGTCCACAAGATCCTTCTGGAACGCGGAAATTGCGAGCAACGCTTCGTTGGGACGGTCTTCGGCGTAGTGTACAATGAAGTAGTAAATCAACTTACGCAGTTCAATGGATTGAATGAGAATGTTCTTTACCACATCCGCGAACAAAATCGACATGTCGTTGCCTTTGCAAATTTGTGCAATGACACGCTTCATGGCGTCTTTTTTCTCCTGAATGGAGTCCGATTCAAGATCCTTACGGATTTGATCAATTTTCGGTTGGGCGGTGAAGAATTGCGCATCACCAGACACCAAGGAGCGAGCACGTGATACCACACCACCTGAGTTGTCGAGCATTTCCCGAGCACGTTCACCAGCGTGAGTGGCCTTTTCAGCGATCACTGCACGAGACATTATCTAGAATGCTACCCAGACGGCAAATAAAGAAGAAGCAAATATTTTTTTGAAGTAAAACACATGTTGTTAACAGAGCAATACTCAAAGCAAAAGAAAAAGGGGTTTCATATGAATCCATAAAGAATTTGCGTTTTTTGTCTTTAACGTAGCCGTTCATCGAAAAATGGAAAAGAATCGTCTTGAGTCGTCAGCCATGCTTTTTGTCGTGTTCAAAGCAAAGTTTTCGTTGGGAGGCAGGGGGAGCATACCCAAAGGGCACGGAAGCCTGTTTCAACAGGTTTGAACACTGCGCCATTCGGTGCTAAGCAACGCTTACGCGAGGATCTTAGCGGCAAGGCCGGTGAGGAACACGAGCTGCTTATCGTGTCCATCGACCTTCTTCATCACCTCGAGGTAACGGGCGATGTTGGGGTACGACGCGACGCGCAGCTTGTCACCGGTGAACTTCTCAAGCAGGGGGAGCTGGTTGAGCTCGCATGTCACAAGGTAGTCGACGACAGTGAGGGAGTCGCCGGCAATGAACGCAGTCTTGCCAAGGACACCGTTGATGTGCTCGAGGGCCCACACAAGGTCCCCGCTGTTCTGCTCAACCGATTCCTTGATGGCATCCGTGGCTGTGCCGCTCATCGCACCGTGCAGAGCGGGACGCAGGACCTTGGTTGTCACGGTGCGGGTGAGTGCATCGTGGCGCAGTTGCGCTTCGTGGATGCGGGCAATTGTGAGTGGGTCCGCGATGGGGTACTCGGACTCAATCTTGTTGCTGGCCGCAAGGTAGTTCAGGATCGCAGACGACTCGGACAGGTACGAGCCGTCAGCGAGCTGCAGCAGTGGGACGCCTTGGAAGGGGTTCTTGGCGGTGTACTCGGGGGTGGCGCTCTCGCCGTGCAGGATGTCGACAACCTCAAAAGGGATGTTGAGGTTGTGCTTCTCGATGAACCACGCAACAGCGCGGCTGGGCTGGCTGGCGGGGAAGTAATAAAGCTTTAATCCGCTAGCGTGTTGCTTGGTTTCGGATGCGGCGATAGTAGTGCCAGATTGAGCGGAAGCCGAGCAGCCCATAAATACGATGATTATTCTTTTTTCTTGCAATAAAGTACAGAAAGA